>CM062643.1:2387779-2405279 GCA_025617555.3 Puccinia polysora | reverse complement strand
ATTTTTTTTAATTGATAATTTTTTGGGTCATGATAAATTCACAATTCCCAGTTGTGTGGGAGTTTTTAGAGGCCCTACAAGTCCCAATGGATGGTAGGTACCCTTAGAGACATTCAAAGCACGCGTGGGGGTTGAAACACGCATTGAAAGTGTTGTTCCAAACACACACAACCCCCAGGGGGTTTTATACCCCGTTAAATGTCCTTTTTTAGTTGTTTACCCCCTTAAAAGGCGTTTGTGAGGTGTTTTTGGGGGGTATACAGCCCTCTGGGGGTTGTGCCAAAGCTTTTGGGACCCCCAGACACATTTGGGTTCCATAAACCCAAATTTTGGATCAACACATACTATGTGGGACAGTTGGACCACACCTAGCAATCCCCAATTGAAACCAAAGTGAATCTAAAGTGAAATAAAGTGAAATTAAAATGAAACTAAAGTAAAACTGCATACAAATGTGCCACTATACTTGATATTTCTCAACTTGAAAGTGAGAAAACTGGGTAGTTGTTCAATTGAAGTTTGGATTGAATACTGAAATACTGTTGCATTTTTTTTAATTATGGGAACAGTGGCAAGCCCTTGTTTTTTTTACATGGCTGAGTTGAAGGAATACATTGATAGTGCCATGAAGAAAGCTGCAGAAAAAAAGGATTGGGGTGATGAATCATTTAAAGCCCTAATTGAATCCTCATCTAGGGTTACAATTGAGGAAAGAAATGTTTTAAAAATTGACATGACCTCTGGTGGTGAGTAACATTTTATGTTACTCTTTTCTTTGCCTCATTTAATTTGATTTAAACTGAACTATGACTATTTAACTATGACTATGTAACTATGACAGATCCACTTCACACACCTCCTGTGAGAGCTTTTCCTACAAGGGAAGAGGCACAAAAATATTTTCAAACATGGGCAATGAAGCATGTTTACACTTTGAATTTTTCAACTCAGAGTGTGGTAAATGTGTGGATCTAGACTGTGATAGAAATTTTTTTTACTCTGGGAAATTGCTCACCAAATGGTCAAGGCAAACCCACACAAGGAAGTTTGGGTGCAAGTTTTAATCCATGAAATTTGCACAAAGGCAGACCCCTTTTGGCAAATCTCCTACAGAAATGATCAACATAACCATCAACCATCTCCACACCCCTCAGTGCATCCTCACCTGAGGAGAATCTCTGGGATGGGCTTAGTGAATTAAAAAGAAGGCATGAATGATGGGCTCAATACAATTCAACTCAAAAGAAAATGGATGATGATAAATTCACAACTCCCCACCATGTGGGAGTTTTGTTGGGTCCTACACGGCCCAATAGAAGTGTGGGGTCCCATACACGCATCCAAAACACGTGTGCAGGCATTTTTGACGCGTCTACACGCGACCAAGGGGCCTCCTGAAACACCCATAACCCCCAGGAGGCCATATACTCCCCATACATGGCATATTCAAGCTGTGTAACCCCGTACAGGGTGGACTTGAGCCATTTCTGGGGGATGTTTGGCCCCCTACAGCCCCCCTGGGGGTTGTGCTAAACTTTTTGGGTCCCCCTGGACCACATTTGGGTTTCATCAACCTAAATTTGGTATCAAAACATACTATGTGGGACTTTTCGACCACATCTACAAATCATATAGTGACACTAAAGGGAAATTAAATTGAAATTAGAGTGACACTATAGGAAACTGCAAATTAACATCCCACAAAATTAATATTTCTCAACTTGAAATTGAGAAAACTGTTGTTCAATTGAAAATTGAATTGAAAACTGAAGTAGCATTGCATTTTTTTTTACATTATGGGAACAGTGGCAAGCCCTCCTTTTAACATGGCCCCATTCAAGGAATAAATTAGTGCAATGAACAAAGCTTCCAAAATGAAGTATGTGGGTAATGAATCATTGGAAGCCCAAATTTCATCCTCATCAAGGGTGAAAATTGAAGAACAAAACTTTTCAGAAATGGACATGACCTCTGGTGGTCAGTAAAATGTTATTTTACTGGTCTTTTCCTTATTCAATTTGATTGAAACTGAAAACTGATGGATTGCATGCCATCAATATAACAATGTAACTATGACAGACCAACTTCACCCACCTCCCATGAGAGATTTTCCTACTAGGGAAGAGGCACAAACATATTTTCAAACATGGGCAATGAAGCTTGGTTATGCTTTGACAGTTTTCAACCCAAAGCATGACCAATATGTGGATTTAGCCTGTGATAGACATGGTTTGTACTCTGAGCAATTGCTCACCAAACAGTCAAGGAAAACACACACAAGGAAGGTTGGGCGCAAGTTGCACAAAGCGGGACCCCTTGTGGCCTATCTCCTACAAGAACAATCAAAATAACCATGAACCATCCCCACACCCCTTGTTGTATCCTCACCTGAGGAGAATCTCTGGGGTAGCCTTAGAAAATTTAAAAGAAGGCTTGAATGATGGGCTCAATACACTTCAAATCAAAAGAAAATATAGCAAGATAAATGGTGGCAAATATGTTGATGACCAAACAATCTATAACACTAAGAATAAGGTAGTGCTAGCAGAACTAAAGGGGAAAAGTTTTATGGAGGTCCTCTTTGAACAACTTGGTAATTCAGGTTGGCTTCATTGAGAAAAATTCAGTGGAGAGGGTCACTTTGAGGCCCTATTTGTGGCTCATCCTGAGTCATTAAATCTTTGAAAGCAATTCCATCATATAGCTATGATGGATTCTACTTATAAGAAAAATAAGTACAACATCCCCCTATTGCATGTTGTAGGAATTACTTCCAACCAGAAAAATTTCACAAAATCTCTTGTTTTTATAACAAGAGAAATGTTTAAGTTCTAAATTTGGTCTGTAAATTTGCTAAAGGGGTTGGCTTATGATCCTGAAAGACTTCCCAAAGTATTTGTGACGGACTGTGAAAAAGCTTTGATCCGTGCTCTAGAACAAATATTCCCTGAGTCAACAAGACAGTTCTGTCAATGGCACTTTTCTAAAAATGTGCAAGCAAACTGTAAAGTGTGCTTCAATAATTAAGTTGAAGGGTGGCAAAGCTTTATGTCTCCGTGGGCTAATTATGGGGCCTCAAAAACCAAGGAGGAGGCAGAGGTCAGTCATGTGCCACTTAGAGTAAGTGCCAAATCACAGCCTCTACTATTAATCTTGCTTGTTTTGGGTTGCTTGCATTATGACTTGTTTAAAGTGTTTTTTGGCAGACCGTGACAATGTACTTGAGTATATAGATCATAATATCTTCCATATCAAAGAGATTTTTTTAACGGCTTGGACTTGCAAAAACCCAGGATTTGGAAATAAAACAATGTCTGAGGTTGACGGGGCCCATGCTACTCTCAAAAGATTCCTTGAAAACTTGTCAGGAAACATGTTGGATTTTTGGAGAAAACTAGAGGGAAAAGTTTCCAATCAAATTAATTGGTTCAGGCTGTACTTAACAACTCTCAAATAATGATTGGAATAGTTCTTCCTACTGAAATTTTACCATTGGGATACAAGGTGTCTTTACAAGCAATCAAACTTGTTGGGGAAAAATTAGACAAGTTAAAGCGTAACCATGATGGGGAAGTGTGCAGCAAGTCATACTCAATGACTATGGTTTTTCCTTGTTCCCACCAAATAGTTGACCTACTAGTTTCAAGACGCTCCATCATGCCTGAAGATATTCATCCTCAGTGGAGGCTGGATTATGAAACTTGCAGTTCTAGTTCTGTAAGTTGGTTTAAGTTGGATTGTTCAAATCACTTTTTGATTAATGCTTTTTGAATTATGATTCCTACTTGACTAATATTTGATCCTTTGAATTTTTAAATTTCAATGTTGATAAACTGCTCAATAATTCTCAGTTACCTGAGAAGCTTAATGCAATGATCTTGAATCATCCTGATCAAGATTATTGCAGGCTGTTGAAGCACTTGATGAAGGAGATGGCCAATTATTGATCAAAGCCAAGACTTGAACCTAAAGTCTTGCAATCAAGCAGAGGAATTCCAAAATTGACAGCTACCTGCTGAGATCCTTCTCAATTTTAAAATGTTGAAAAGGAACTTAAGTGGGAAAAGAAAAGTAGAAGGGCACCAAAGAAGAAAAGATGAATGATTTTAAGTATTTTCTTTTGTGAAAGTTGTTAAAATATGTATGCACTTATGCATGTGCTATGTATAAGTGTAATCCAAATGGGATGCACATATGGACCTCTCCGGACCATTGGACACTCACACGGACCATACGGGCCTGTGTGGATGTCACAGATTTGGGGAAACTGGCCTCAAAACGCATGAAACAGGCCTATTGGCACACCGGCCCTAACAGGCCCGGTGAGGTATATGGGCAAATACAGCCAGATGGGCTTTTATGGGCATAATTTGGCCCAAGTTTTATTTTGGACATACTTGGCCAGAAGGGCTGGCCTGCCAAAGTATGGTTTACTTAGTTTTTGGGCTTGGGGCCGCCCATGTTGCAGCTCAGTTGGGGCTGCCGCCCGCGTCGCGGCCCACTTGGGGCTGCTGCCCATGTTGCGGCCCGCTTGGGGCCACTGTTTTTGACTTTGGCCCGTCTATGGGGCCCAACGGCCCACGCCAGGCCATTGTTGCGGCTGCCGCAGGGCTGGTGGTCCCGGCTCCTCCCCCTCCCCTTGCTTGCCATTGCAAGGGGGAGGGGGAGGGCTGGCTAGTTGTAACCAGCCAGCAACCCGTCATGGTGGGGGGGACTTGAACACCCCCCCACCAAAAGAGAAGGCCAGGCCGGTTTCATTGAGGGGACTGGCAGTGGGGGGGATTGACCACCCCCCCCCCCCACCATTGAAGGGGCGCTCTCCCCCCCCCCCCTTTACCAAGGGGGAGGAGCGACGGGCTGAGGGGACCTGACCACCCCCCAGCCCACTTACTGTAGCAACACCCTGGGGGTATCGACCCCCAGGGCCCCTGGTAGGGGTATTTGACCGCCCCCTCCAGGGATTTGAGAGAAAGAGGGGGGGCGGCATGTCCGCCAGTTACACCCCCCCCCCCCCAGGTGAGATTTTGGTTGGACTCAGGTGAGTCCTGGGTCCCACCTGGCCCATATGAGTGGCCAGGGCTGTACAAGTGCTAAGATAAGTAACAGGGCTGGTTTTAACGGAAAACCAGCCAGGGTTTTGAACAGCTAAGGGTCTGGTTCAGCCCCATTGAGGTGAAAACACCAGAAATAACCAGAATAGGCTGGTTTTAAGGGTACAGGGACTGATGCCATGTGGGCTGATGTAGCCCAAACCAAGTAACAAGGCCTGTAGAGCCTTTAGAGCTCTTTTGGGGCGGAAAAATTTCACTTTGGATTGTTGTATCATTGGATCACAAGAGGCCAATCTTTTGTACTTAAGGAGCTCTTCTCCCCGCTGTTTTCCATCATCCATTCATCATCCAATTGAATTCATCAATGATATCATCCAACGTATTGCCCCATTGTGAAAGCCCATCAAGCAATTATTTACACAAGTGTCCAGAATTTCTTTTGCTTTAAATACTGCTCATTTGCCTAAGCTAATTGCTGGCCATAATTATAACAAAAGTTTCTTTTTTTTGGTTTAATGAACTGATTTTGAATTTTTTATATTCCAAGTCAGGCTCTTCATCTAAATTTCAAAGTTCATTTGAAGAACATGAAAGTTCATCAGGTTTGGTGCCATTGGAATCAGATTCCTTTTTGAAGGATGAAGAAGAAGAAATTGATGAGTCAAACAGAAGCTCATCTTTGGTGAGTGTTGAATCCTCTAATGAGTTTAGAATTTTGGCCAAAAACTTTTTAATTTTAGGAAGTGGATTGCCTCAATCAAATACCCAAGAACATACATAAGTTTTTTGGTGGGGTTTGGGATCTGGTTGGTGATGGAAATTGTGGTTTTAGAGTCATTGCTAAATCACTTGGGTATGATGAGGATGGATGATTTAAAGTTTGGAAAGGAATGGTTGAAACATTGAGGAAAAATAAGAGGTTCTATGCTAAGATCCTTGGTGGCAGGAAAGAAGTTGAAAAGATATAAAAAAGACTTGATGTCAATGACATCAATGAAAAGATTCCATCTTCAAAATGGCTTACAAAGTGAGATATGGGTCAAAGAATAGCTGATACTTATGAAAGACCAATATGTTTCATTTCATTGGATTCATGTTTTACTTTTACTCCTATGAAAGTGGGTGTAAAAGAACAATCAGATCCTATGTTCATTTGTTTTGTTAACAATAACCATTGGGTGCAGCTTGTACTTAAGTTAGATGTAATTCCAATCCCACCCATAGTTTCCAAACCCCTTTCCTTGGTTTCTTAAAAAGAAGCTTGTTGGGTTTATCACCTCAAAGATCAACTTGATTTTTATTCTAACTTATAGATTAATTTCATCATTTGGGTGTGGGTTCTGATGCTGATCTTGTAATTCTATTAATACAAAGGGTTATCACATTTTGAACATCATTTTTTTGAGTTTTTTGAGTTAACATCATTACAATGAGTGTTTTGAATGAGATTTTAATGGTAATTCAGTTCAACTTGTGATGGGATAAGCTTAACACAAGGTGGATGTGTTCTTTTTTTGGTGTTTTTACTTTAGGGCTGGTCAAAAGACTTGTATTTTTTGACACTTTTACTTTAGGGATTGTCAAAAGACTTCTTGTATTTTTTGGCCCTTTTAATTTAGGTCTAGTCAAGTTGGAAGGAAACTGCTTGGTTGTCTTCAGTTTTTTTTGTTTTTTATTTCTATTTATTTTTACTTTTTTTTTGGGGGGGGCCACCAGACTTGTAGTTGTGCCACATGGCTAAACGACTGCATTCAAGCTTTTAGTTGTGCCACATGGCTAAACGACTGCATTCAAGCTGTTTGGTGCTCTGCACGGCTCATATGTAGTTGTGCGTACAGCACACGGCAGTGCCAGGCCGCTTGGAGTACAGCCCAACCACACTCAAGCTGTGTGGAGCTCTACACGGCTCAAATGTAGCCGTGTAGCTGTGCCACAAGGCTCAAATAAATTTTTTACATGGCTCATTTGAGCTGTGAATTTATCATCACCCAAAACAATTGAGAAAGAGTGATGGCAGCAAATATGTTGATGACCTAACAATCTATAACACTAATCAAAATTTAACGCTAGCAGAAATCAAGGGGAAAAGTGTTATGGAGGTTCTCTTTGAACAACTTGGTGATTCATTTTGGGTTCATCAAGAAGAATGAGTGGAGAGGGTCACTTGGAGGCCCTATTCTTGGCTCACGCCAATTCATTAAAGCTTTTCAAGAAATTCCATCATATTTCTTTGTTTGATTTTACTTATAAAACAGATTAGTACAAAATACACCTATTGCATGTTGTAGGAATTACAGCCAACCAAGAAACCTTCACAAAAGCTCTTGTTTTTATAACAAGAGAAGTTATTGACTTCTACAGTTTGTCTGTGAATGCATTAAAGGAGCTGGCTTATGATCCTGAGAAACTTCCAAAAGTCTTTGTGATGGACTGTGAAAAATCTTTGATTTGTGCTATTTCAGAAATTTTCCCTGAGTTAAAAAGACAGTGTTTTCAATTGCACTTTTCTAAAAACATAAAAAAAACTTTAAATTTTGCTTTAATAATGACATTTAAGAATGGCAAAGCTTTGATTCTCTGTGGGATAGGTATGGGGCCTCAAAACCCAAGGAGGAGGCAGAGGTCAATGATGCAGAACTTAGAGTAAGTTCAAAATCACTTCCTCTACTGTTAATATTCCTAGTTTTGGGTTTCTTACATTATGACTACTATAAATTGTTTCTTGGCAGACCATGAGGATGTGCTTGAGTGTATGTATCATAATATCTTCCGTTTCAAATATACGTTTTTAACCACTTGGACTTGCAAAAACCCCGAATTTTGAAATAAAAAAGATCTTGGTTTGAAGTGGCCCATGCTACTCTCAAACCATTCCTTGCAAATTTATTGGCAAACATGTTGGATGTTTGGAAAAAACTAGAGGGAAAAGTTTCAAATCAAATTATATTGGTTCAGGCTGCGCATTACAACTCTTGAATAAAGATTGGAATAGTTCTTCCTACTGAACTATTACCATTGGGATACAAGTTGTCTTTAGAGGCAATAAAACTTTTTTTGGAACAATTTGAGAAATTCAAGTCAAACCATTATGGGGAAGTGTGCACCAATTCATACTGAAAGACTATGGGTTTTCCCTGTTCCCAAAAAATAGGTGATCTACTAGCGTTCCAAGTTTCCTTTGATCCTGAGGATGTTCATCCTCAGTGGAGTTTTTATTATGAACCTTGAAGTTCTATTTCTGTAATTTTTTTCAAGTTGGATTTTTGGATTGTTCAAATCACTTTGTGATTAATGCTTTTTGAATGATGTTTCCTAATTTACTAATATTTGATCCTTATGAATTTTGGAAAGTTGATATTGATGGAATGCTTAGAAATTCTCAGTTACATGAGAAGCTCAATGCAATGATCTTGGGATACCCTGAAGAAGATCATTGTGTGCTGTTGCAGGACTTTATGATGGAGACCACAAATTATCAATCAAAGCCAAGACTTGAACCTAAAGTCTTGCAATCAAGCAGAGGGCATCCAAAATTTACAGATAACAGCAGTTATTCTTCACAATTTGAAAACTTTTAGAAGAAAATTCAGCGGGACAAGAGAATTAGAGGGGCACCAAATAAGAAAAGACAAAATATTTAAGTCTTTTCTTTTTTGAAATGTTCATTTTTTGGTTTAATGAACTGATGATGATATGATTTTAATTGTTATTCAAGGTCCACAGGATCAGAATCTGAATTTCATAGCTCAGAGGAAGGGAATAAAAGTGAATTAGCTTCACTTCATTTGTATTAGCAATCCTCTTCAGAGGTCTTCAGAGGAAGAAGACATGCAGGAAGCATCAACCAGAAGCTCATCTTTGGTGAGTATTGATGTGATTAATTAATGTTATTGGAACTTTGTCTGACTGGGTTTTGATTATAGGCACCCAAAGTGGAATAACTCAATCAAATACCTGATAAATTACGTAACTTCTTTAGTGAGGTTTTGGATCCAATTGGCAATGGAAATTGCCAATTTAGAGTCATTGCTAAATTTCTTGGGTATGATGAACATGGTTGGTTTAAAGTGAGAAAGGAAATGATTGAAACACTGGAGAAACATAAATAATGCTACATTAACATGCTCTGTGGTGCAAAAGAGGTAGAAAATATGAAACAAAGCCTTGATTTTGAATACATCAATGCAAAGGTTCCCTCTTGAAAATGGCTGGCTAAGTTAGATATGGGTTACATAATAGCAGACACATATTCCAGACCTGTATTTTTCATTTCATTAGAGTCATTTTGTTCTTATACTCAAATGAAAAAAGGTGTTACAGAAAAATCACAGCCTTTTTATATTTCCTTTCTCAAAGATTGCATGTGTAATTTAGATCATATAATTCAATTATAGAAATGATTTCATCATTTGGTTTTCATAAAACCTTTAATTCTGATGCAGCTAACTTTAAATTCTATCAATATAAAGGGTTAACACATTTTGAACATCATTATGTTGAGTGTTTTGAGTTAACATCATCATGATGAGTGTTTTGAATTATATTTTATTGTTAAGTCAGTTAAACTTGTGTTGAGCTGATCGCATTATAAGGAGTATTTTTACTTCTTGTGAAGAGATCAGCTTAACACAAGTTGAACTTGTTTTTTTTGGTGCTTTTACTTTAGGGCTTTTCAAGTTCTTTGACTGTTTTTTTTTGGTGTTTTTACTTTAGGGCTTGTCAATTTACTTTCCTTTTTTTGGTGTTTTTAATTTAGGGCTTGTCAAGTTGAACTTGTATTTTTTGGCACTTTTACTTTAGGGCTAGTCAAGTTGAACTTGTATTTTTTGGCACTTATACTTGAGGGCTGCTCCATAGAATCTTTCATTGTTTATTTAATTTTCTGTGTTTTGGTTTTCTTCAGTTTTTTTTATTTTTTTATTTTTGTTAGGGAATTATTTTTTTACAGTTGCTACCCTTAAACTCACAGGGGTACTATGTCCCTGCAAATTCCAGTATACACTGACAAATCCTTGTTTACACAGGCGTTTCAAGAACTTTGTTTTTTGAAATTTTAACACAGAAGGCCTGTAGATAGGTGTCTTGAACCCTTATGGCTAGTCTTTAATAATTTTGGGACCAGTTAAACCCCTTCAAAAATCCAGTCAAAAAATTAACAAAATCCAAAAAAAAAAAACTCATTTTTGGAGGTATTCCTTTGGCCTTTGAATTAAGTTTTTTTGGCACTTTGAACTCTCACAATATTTAACAATCAACCGAAGAGCTTTAAAATATTTTTTTGAGATTTTTTGGATGTATCCTTGGCCTCCAAAAATTGGATCCACACATAAAAACAATTCAAAATAACATATCCTTTTCAAGATTTTTTTTTCACTTCTTGAATCAATGTTTTTCTCAATTTTTTGTGGCAAAACTTAAGATTAACATCCAAAAATTGAATGGAAAATTTGGCTTAGCTTTGATTGCAGGTTTTACCCCACAAATCATTCAGAATAATGGAAATACCTGAATTACCAAGTTGTTCAAAGAGGATCTCCATAACACTTTTCCCCTTTAGTTTTGCTAGCACTACCTTATGCTAAGTGTTATAGATTATGGTCATCAACATATTTGCCACCATTGATCTTCCTCTATTTCTTTTTGAGTTGAAGTGTATTGAGCCCATCATTCAAGCCTTCTTTTGAATTTTCTAAGGCTACCCCAGAGATTCTCCTCAGGTGAGGATACAACAAGGGGTGTGGGGATGGTTCATGGTTATGTTGATTGTTCTTGTAGGAGATAGGCCACAAGGGGTCCTGCTTTGTGCAACTTGCAAGGATTAAAAAATTGCACCCAACCTTCCTTGTGTGTGTTTGCCTTGACCGTTTGGTGAGCAATTGCTCAGAGTACAAACCATGTCTATCACAGGCTAAATCCACATATTGGTCATGCTTTGGGTTGAAAACTGTCAAAGCATAACCAAGATTCATTGCCCATGTTTGAAAATATGTTTGTGCCTCTTCCCTAGTAGGAAAATCTCTCATGGGAGGTGGGTGAAGTTGGTCTGTCATAGTTACATAGTTATATTGATGGCATGCAATCCATCAGTTTTCAGTTTCAATCAAATTAAATAAGGAAAAGACCAGTAAAATAACATTTTACTCACCACCAGAGGTCATTTCCATTTCTGAAAAGTTTTGTTCTTCAATTTTCACCCTTGATGAGGATGCAATTCAGGCTTCCAATGATTCATTACCCATATCCTTCATTTTGGAAGCTTTGTTCATTGCACTAATTTATTCCTTGAATGCGGCCATGTTAAAAGGAGGGCTTGCCACTGTTCCCATAATGTAAAAAAAAATGCAATGCTACTTCAGTTTTCAATTCAACTTTCAATTGAACAACAGTTTTCTCACTTTCAAGTTGAGAAATATTAATTTTGTGGGATGTTAATTTGCAGTTTCCTATAGTGTCACTTTAATTTCAATTTAATTTCCCTTTAGTGTCACTATATGATTTCTAGATGTGGTCCAACAGTCCCACATAGTATGTTCTGATCCCAAATTTAGGTTGATGAAACCCAAATGTGGTCCAGGGGGACCCAAAAAGTTTAGCACAACCCCCAGGGGGGCTGTAGGGGGCCAAACACCCCCCAGAAATGGCTCAAGTACACCCTGTACGGGGTTACACAGCTTGAATACGCCATGTATGGGGAGTATATGGCCTCCTGGGGGTTAAGGGTGTTTCAGAGGGCCCTTTGGTTGCGTTTAGATGCGTCAAAAATGCCTGCACACGTGTTTTGGATGCGTTTATGGGCCCTCACACTTCTATTGGGCCGTGTAGGACCCAACACAACTCCCACATGGTGGGGAGTTGTGAATTTATCATTGATAAGTTTTCGACTAAGACCTTTTTAGTATTGCAAAGTAGGACCAATGAAACTGGCACACGAAAGCATTAACAAGGGTTGGGACTGTCTTTAGAAGATGAACAAGTGAATGAAAATGAATGTGGAAGTCTTACCCACGACAGCCAGCTTAGAGGAATTTTAGAGATGGACGGACACAAGTAGTGTATTGAGATGAATTGAGGTGACAAGAAAGGAGAAAAGGAAGTAGAAGGACGGAGGAGTCTGAGATGAGCAGGAATGAGCACAGGGTGTTGGATAAGCGGAGCTGAGGAGTTGGTATTGACACCTCACATTTGATCAAGAGTTTTGAGAGCTTCAAATGGTTGAGGATTGAGCTGGGGACTGAGTCGAGCGTGATGAGTGAATTTGATGGAGGCAGATTCAGGTTGAGGTCGAGTGTTGAATGATTGTGAGAAGCAGCGGGGACAATTGGTAGTGGAGCAGATTTTATTGAATGTTGGTAGGAAAGGTGTTGGCAGGGAGTCAAGGTAGGGTGAGATGAGAGGGAGAGATGTTGATTGGAGTGAACAAAAGAGAGAGGGTGAGAAGGAAGGCAGAAAGAAGGGTGAATGGTGATAGAGGAGGAATGGGGAGAAATAATCAGGAGGGAGGAATTGGAGGAGCGGAAGAGAGGGTAGAGGGAGGATCCAAGTCAAGAAGAGAGGAGGAAGCTCCAAATTGAAGTAGCCACACCAGGGTCAATTTGAATTGAGTCCGCGGAGGAGGACAGAGTTGACAGAGAAGCTGGATAACAATGACACACCCCCGTGATCAAATGAGAGGTGTTAGGATAGAGGAGACTAGGTGGGCCGTGGAGGAGCAAAGTGCGGGTTTTGTTAGAGAGTCTGCCAGCATTTGATTGGAGGGAACTAGGCATGTGATCAGGGAATGGTTATCCCGTTGCTTGCGAAGCCATTTGATCTGAGTATCAACATGTTTAAGGGCCCCATGGTGTGACTCTTGGTTTACAAGGTCGTTGAGTGCCTTGGTGTCGATCATAGCGCAGTGAGTGAGTTTGATTGTGGGATTTATTTCTTGAAGAAGATTTGAGAGCCAGATCTTCTCTTGGGTGGCCAGAACAAGAGCCTTCAATTCCCCTTCAGTGGAGGACAGGGAGATGGTTGATTGCAGCTTGCTGTGCCAGGAGACGGCACAACCATACAGGAGTATTACATACCCAGTGTGACTTCATTGAGAGTCAGGATCATTTCCTCCGTCAGAGTCACTGTAGGATTCAATGTTGTACTCAAACGATTCATTGCGGAGTTGGAGGGCAAGGCCTTTTGATTGGTTAAGATATCTCCAGACGTGTTTTGACTTGATCCAGTGGGTCATTCCAGGTTTGTTGTTGAAGCGCAAGAGACAGGAGACGGCGTACAAAATGTCTGGTCTGGTCCGACTTGCAATAAAGTTCAGGAGGCCGG
Source organism: Puccinia polysora (assembly GCA_025617555.3). Lineage (NCBI taxonomy): Eukaryota > Fungi > Basidiomycota > Pucciniomycetes > Pucciniales > Pucciniaceae > Puccinia > Puccinia polysora. Next base: position 2,391,915 of record CM062643.1, on the reverse strand, counting down.
TGGAGGAACGGAAGTTGATGTTAAGATTTACAAAGGAGTTGTGATCCTCATTTGTAGCGGAGCTGAGTTTGATGTTTGGAGTGATGGGAGTGGAGATGGGTTGGCAGTTGGCGAGTCCAAGTTCCAGAAGAGCGGTCTCAATATGATTGGGTTGTTGCATAGCAGGTCCGTCTTTGGTTTCCACTATGAGATTACCCAATATTTTAGAGGGTGGTCCGTCTGCTGAAATTCTAAATCTGGTTTTTAATCGCTCTCTGAACTCAATCAAATTGCCGACAATGAGGATGTCGTCAACATATACAAACACGCAGAGGAATTTCTCAGAATTGATGCACAGACAGGGGTCGGCACTTGAGACAGTAAAGTTTTCTTCAATTAGCCATGTCTTGAGTGTTTTGTACCAGATTTTTGGGGCCTGCTTGAGCCCATAGAGAGCTTTGTTTAGTTTGAAGTATGGAAATTTGGAGTTGTAGCCAGAGGGAGATTTGATGAAGATGTCTTTGTCAAGAGGCGCGTGAAGGAAGGAGGACTTGATATCCATTTGCCACAAGCCAAGTTTGTGGTGTAGAGCGTAGACCAGAAGGACACAAAGGGTGGTGATAGAACCGGTGGGGGCGTAGGTTTCACCGTAGTCAAAGAACTGAACTTATTTGAATCCCTGGACACATAATTGGGACTTGAACTTGATGTTACTGTTATTTGGTTTGTCTTTGATGCAGTAAACCCAGACGTTTGTGAGAGCATTCTTGCCATTGGGTAATTCATGACAGCCCTCCCACACCTTCATTAATTTGATTCCTTGAAGTTCAGATTTCATATATTCAATCCAAAACTCTTTGTCGTTGCAGTGGGTGGCTTCGAAGTAGCTTTTAGGTACCAATCGTGCTACAAACCCATATCTCTGAGGTTTTTGAAGAGAGGATCGATTGTGAAGGGCTCGTGACGAGTCGGAGACAAGTTGGTTTGAGACTTCTAATTCCTCAGTTGAGGAGGATTCGGAATTGGAGTCATCGGTCTTTTGGGAAGGTACGGAGGAGTTTGGAATGGGAGAGTGAATGGAGGAGTTGTCGGAGGAAGGGAGATCAGGGACAGGTGAGGAATCACAAGGGATAAGAGGGGAAGAATTGGAGTTCAGAAGATCAGTGAGAGAGGTATCGTCAGCAAGGATAGAGTTGAATGGAGAGTCAGAAGAGGAAGAGGGATTGGAGATGTGTGAGTGGGAAATGTTTTCAAATATCTTGAAATGTTTGGAACAAACAATGGTCTTGGAGTTGGGAAGGTAGATTTTATAGGAATTGAGGTCAAAGTTGAAGCCAACCAGGATTCCCTCCTTGCCTTTTTCTTCAAACTTGTTGGGATTGGATGCTTGATTTAGGACGACAGCTTTTGAGCCCAGAGTTTGAATAAGATGAAGTTTAGGTGGCTTATGTGTCCACAGTTTGTGAGCGGAGGTTTTGGCCGAGGATGAGGGTAGGAGGTTGAGAATTTGACAGGCGCTGACCAGTATTTTGTCCCAGAGAGTGGATGGAACATTCATGTCAATCATGGCAGTTCTCGTTGCTTCAAGGACGGAGCAGTTTCCTCGTTCAGCGACGGGATTATGTTGGGGAGTGTAGGGTTTGGAAGTTGTGTGCTTGATGCCGTTTTCAGAGAAGAAAGAGAAGAGACGGTGGTTCACAAATTCTCCCCCATTATCCGAAAGGAAGTTTTTTAGAGAATATCCAAGTCGGTTTGTGTGAAGCTTGATGAACTTGATTACTTTGTCCGGGACGTTGGATTTGAGACGCAAAGGAATGCAAGTTTTGAATTTGGAGAAGTTGTTGGTGAGGAGAAGGAAATATCTGTGTCCTGATATGGAGGAGGGATGAATCATTCCACAGACGTCCACATGGATTTGTTCAAAAACAGTCTTGCTGTCCGGAACTCGACCACAAAATGGTTGACGACAGATCTTACCTTTGGCACAGGAGATGCAGTCAAATTTGTCCCAGCGTAGATTTGGAAATTCCTTCGAGATTTCTTGAGTTTTCCCCAGATGCGGATGGCAAAAGCGTTGGTGGATGGTTGAAAGAGAGACAAAGGAGTACGAGACAGGATTTGAGCCAGGCTTTTCCGCATTGATGAACAGAAGATTGTCCTCAATTGTACCAGATAGGATAGAACGACCACAGAAAACAACCACAAATCTGTTGGGAGAGTTCAGGAGCAGTGAGCAGCCCCTTTGAAAGAGTTGGCCCAGTGAGACTAGGTTGATGGCTAGATCGGGAACAAACAATGATTGCTTGAGATTCAACGTGGCAGCGGTGGTATTTATGGTGGTAGTTCCGCACCCCAGCGATGGAATGGGAGCAGAGAGATTTCCGGTTTGTATCTCCGTATTATCAGGGCTGATGTGACTGAAGAATTCAGGATCGTTAAACATGCAGTTAGAGGCTCCAGAATCGAGCAGGATGCGATTTTGACTTAGGGATTGCGAGGTGACCATGGCAAAGTTGTAAGCAAGGTGAGCGGAGGGAGGTTGTTGAGTGCTTGGTGGCGTGTTCCCTTGAGGACCGGATCCCGGGTTCGATGAGTGGGCAGGATTGGGACGCAGATGGGGATAAAGCCACCAGCACTTGCTGCAATTGTGGTTAGCCTGAGGATTGTGCCAGGTGGGACAACATTTGGTAACTTCAGTCCTGTTCACCATGGCAGATGCGTATGATCCGGCAATTACTTTGTTTTTGATTTGATTCAGATGTCGCAGGACCAGATTGGTGTTGATTTTGGCTTCGCCAAGAGAGTGAGTGATTGTGGTCTTGAGATGATCAAGCTGAGGGGGAAACTTGTAGAGAAGAAGATATGCCGCGATGTTGTCATCCATCTTTATGCCAATTTCTGATATTTGAAGAAGACAGGCTCTTGCGTCTGTGATGAATTTTTCTACTTTCTTTGGATCAAACTGAAGATTCAGAAGGTTAAAGAAAACTCTCAACCAATTTGCTGTTTGTGACGAGGCATAGTATTTGTTGATGGATTTCCAGAGCTCAATACGGTTGGTGAGAAGGTGATCCTTTACACAATTGATATAAGTTCGGTTGTCCAGTTTGGCTAGAATATATCCCACAATCTCAAGGTTCACTTCGGGAGAACATTTTTCCGGTTCCATTGAGTTGAGCCAATGGGCAATTCCTTTGAGGGACAGGATGGTGTGAATCTTGGATCGCCAGAGGGAGAAGTTTGAATTGGAGAGGCTTGGGATGGAATTGGTGAGTGTTTTGAGTAGGGAATATTGTGTGGTGTCCATTGGTCCTTTGTTACCAGGTAGTTAAGTTGACGGAGCTTTCGGCTTTTAACTGTGATAAGTTTTTGACTAAGACCTTTTTTGTATTGCAAAGTAGGACCAATGAAACTGGCACACGAAAGCATTAACAAGGGTTGGGACTGTCTTGAGAAGATGAACAAGTGAATGAAAATGAATGTGGAAGTCTTACCCACGACAGCCAGCTTAGAGGAATTTTAGAGACAGACGGACACAAGTAGTGTATTGAGATGAATTGAGGTGACAAGAAAGGAGAAAAGGAAGTAGAAGGACGGAAAAGTCTGAGAAGAGCAGGAATGAGCACAGGGTGTTGGATAAGCGGAGCTGAGGAGTTGGTATTGACACCTCACATTTGATCAAGAGTTTTGAGAGCTTTGAATGGTTGAGGATTGAGCTGGGGACTGAGTCAAGCGTGATGAGTGAATTTGATGGAGGCAGATTCAGGTTGAGGTCGAGTGTTGAATGATTGTGAGAAGCAGCGGGGACAATTGGTAGTGGAGAAGATTTTATTGAATGTTGGTAGGAAAGGTGTTGGCAGGGAGTCGAGGTAGGGTGAGATGAGAGGGAGAGATGTTGATCGGAGTGAAAAAAAGAGAGAGGGTGAGAAGGAAGGCAGAAAGAAGGGTGAATGGTGAGAGAGGAGGAATGGGGAGAAAGAATCAGGAGGGAGGAATTGGAGGAGCGGAAGAGAGGGTAGAGGGAGGATCCAAGTCGAGAAGAGAGGAGGAAGCTCCAAATTGAAGTAGCCACACCAGGGTCAATTTGAATTGAGTCCGCGGAGGAGGACAGAGTCAACAGAGAAGCTGGATAACAATGACAATCATCACCCATTTTC
>CM062643.1:2237779-2382779 GCA_025617555.3 Puccinia polysora | reverse complement strand
GAGTTGTGTAGCATGCCACATGGCCCATTTGAGTTGTGTAAACAAATCAAATAGTTTTTAATTTAACATTACCCTCTTCCAAAGGATACTTGTAATAAGCTGAGCCTCTTTTTCAATTTTCCTAATTAAATGACCTTGTATTTATTCATTATCTATTTAAATTACCTCTTTCAAAATTTCTTGAAGAGGATTTGCAGCCTACTGAAATTTTGATTTTGAGCTTTATGATACTTTCTGCCAACCCTTAAATTTGATACCAATAATAAAATATGAGGAAACAATAGAGGATTCATGTAGCAGTGGATATTCCATATTACAATTTTATCATTATTATCTGTTGGGATAAATCATCCATATTTCCATTTTCATATCCCTTTCTCTTTCTATTTTACACACATACTCCTTCTTCTTTCTTTTTCCTTTCTTTTTGTTTTCTTTCTACCATTCATGCAAGTCTCACCTTTATCCTGTTGTCTCATATCTCATGTGCATGTCACATTCTAATGTGGGCTCCTGTATTCACTGCCCCTTTGACCACTTGCTTGTCACTGCTGTCTGTGACTCACAGTTCCCTGATACTACCTGAGGACAGAACTCAAGGTAGATGGAAAGGCTCCTCTCTCAGCCTTCCATCCACTTTTCATTCCGCTTATCCTCAGTTAAGTTGTTTTCTTTCCTTTTCATTTCTCTTATAAATTTTTCCTTTTCTTATCTGAAATCACCATCCTTCCATCTGCTTTTCATTCTTCTTATCCTCAGTCCCGACAGGTATGAGCCCAGAGCCTAACTGAGCATATATTTGCTTACTCAAAAGAATTGAATAAAATGTGAATGCTTCCTGTAAGACCATTTTCCCCTGTAAGACTAACCTATTATTTTGGGTTCTATCCCCACACTGATCACTCTTTCACCTGGGTATTGATTTCCATACCTATCTCTTCATCAAATAGCAAGGGGTATTTTTGGGGTTAAACCTGCTAACATGATGTATCACCACAGTAATGAGGCTGTGCATTTGAAACTAGACCAGTAATAACAAACAACCCTGGCAGCCACAAGGGTCTTTAGGCTAGTTGGTAAGGGCAGAACTTTAGTATGTTTCTCAGTCTATCTGAGGTTGTGGGTTTAACTCCCACCAGACACATCTTAGTCTTCACAGTCTCAACAATATCCCCAGTATTTATCATATTTAAAAGTGTATGGGCACCCTCCTCATTGGTCTTATGAAAACAATATCAAAAATATTGAACTGAATTCACTTCCTGGAACAAATTAATCTCTCTTAAAGTAAGAAAAATTCAAAATTTGAGCCTGAATAGTTGGAACTTCAGAAAAATGGTGTATTTAACCAGTTGATTCAAATAACTGCTGTCATTTTTCATTATTTCCAAATAAAGAAAAACCTTTCTGTTTTTTTAAGATACAAAAATTACTCAGTACCCAGTAGAACCTATGTTGGACCTTTCAACCTTATTTTTCACAGCTACTCATTGCTTGAATTAGGAATATTTATGAGCATCCCACATGATTCAAATAGGAGATTTTTCTGAATATTTAAATTCTAGATGATTTTTTTTATGCAGAAATGAATAAAATTTCATAAGATTTTTTGCCTTAAATTCTCCTTCAGCTTAAAAGTTTTTTTAAAGAAGATTTTCTCAGAATTTTGGAAACATTCCTAATGTTATATCTTAAGTATAGAATTTTTTGTTCCCAGAAGCATTGAAAACGGGATTTTTTTGTGCAGATGAAGTAATTCAATTTCTGTGAATAGAAGATTTATATCCCAAGATTTGTGATTCAATTCCTGGGAAAAATATTTTCAACCAAGGGAATATTGATAGACCCAGTCAAATTTCAAAACATCCTGGACTTTGTGGAATTTTTTTTCATATCCTTGAGCTTATTTCTTTATTTATTAACTTATATTGTGACTATATTGGTGTAACAGATTTAAACTCTATTCATTCACTTGGGCCATGATTAAACTTGAACAATTTAGATAAAAATCAATATAAATCTGTTTAAAACTTATTATAATATTATTACTGCTGCTATACAACACATTCAAATAATTCTGTAATTTTATGAGTAATAAAGCCACACCTTAAATATTTTAAAGAGAGAAGTGTCCTGGAATTAATTTAGTAATGATAAAAGGAGACTTTTTGGCTTGATATCAATTTAATTGGGCTTTTTAACTTCTTTCTATATTCTTGGACCAATAATGACTAAATAATAACTGAGGAAGAGGCTATAGCTTAAATACCCTTCTTTCTTCTAATAGCAGAAGCCCTCATGGGGACTCTAGGAATAAAAAGGGGGTGCAAGAATCTCCCTTTTTTCCCTCAAGTGCTCAAAACCCATTGGATCATCCCCAATGAGAAATAAGGTGAAAAACTGTTTAATGGTCATTGATTAGTCCTAGTCCTCAAACATCAGTTAGATCAGTGGTTTAAAGCCTCAGAAAGGTTTTAAACTTTCATTTAATCTATTATTTGGTTGATGATAAATTCACAACTCCCAGTTGTGTGGGAGTTGTGTAGGGCCCTACATGGCCCAATGGAGGCATGGGGGCCCATACATGCACCCAAGGGGTTGTCTCAAACACAAGCAACCCCTGGGGGTTTTTTAACACCCATACACAATGGCTTTGAGCCGTGTTTGGGGGTGCGCGGCCCCCCGGGGATCATTTAAAACTTTGAGGGTCCCCCTGAACCACCTTTGGGTTTTATCAACCCAAATTTGAAATCAACGCATACTATGTGGGACTGTTGGACCACAACCAGCAATCCCTAAGTAACATCAAGGTTATTATAAAGTGAAATAAATTGAATCTGTGAACCAAATCATTGAAACTAAAGGGAAACTGCAAATAAAAAATCCCACAAAATTGATCTTTCTCAACTTGAAAGTAAGCAAACTTGGTATTTGTTCAATTGAAATTTGGATTGAATAATGAAGTAGCATTGCATTTTTTCATCATGGGAACAGTGGCAAGCCCTCTTTTTTGTAACATGGCTGTGTTGAAGTACTACATTGATAGTTCCATGAAAAAAGCTGGGGACAAGAAGGATTTGGGTAATGAATAATTGGAAGCCCCAATTGCATCCTCATCAAGGGTGAAAATTGAGGGAAAAAATGTTTCACAAATGGAGATGGCCTCTGGTGGTGAGTAACATTGTATGTTACTGGTCTTTGCCGTATTTAATTTGATTGAAACTAATGGAGTGCATGCCATCAATATAACTATGTAACTATGACAGAACCACTTCACCCACCTCCTGTGAGAGCTTTTCCTACTAGGGAAGAGACAAAAAACTATTGTCAAACATGGGCAATGAAGCATGGTTATGCTTTAACAGTATTCAACTCAAAGCGTGACAAATATGTGTATCTAGCCTGTGATAGACATGGTCTGTACTCTGGGAAATTTATCACCAAAAGTTCAAGTAAAACTCACACAAGGAAGATTGTGTGCAAGTTTTTAATCCGTGAAAGTTGCACAAAGGCAGACCCCTTGTGGCAAATCTCCCACAGAAATGATCAACATAATCATGAACCATCTCCACACCCCTCAGTGCATCCTCACCTGAGTAGAATCTCTGGGATAGCCTTAGACAATCTAAAAGAAGGCATGCAAGATGGGCTCAATACACTTCAGCTTAAAAGAAAATTGATAAAAATCAATGGTGTGATCAAATATGTTGATGACCAAACAATCTATCACACTAAGCATAAGGTGCCCCTAGCAGAACTAAAGGGGAAAAGTGTTATGGAGGTCCTCTTTGAACAACTTGGTGATTCAGGTTGGGTTCATCAAGCAAAATTGAGTGGAGAGGTTGACTTGGAGGCCCTATTCTTGGCTCACCCAGAGTCATTAAAGCTTTGCAAAAAATTCCATCATATAGCTATGATAGATTTTACTTATAAAACAAATAAGTACAACATCCACCTATTGAATTTTATAGGAATTAAAGCCAGCCAAAAAACTTTCACAAAAGCTCTTGTTTTTATAACAATAGAAAAATTTGATTTCTAAATTAGTTGGTCTTTAAATGCACTAAAGGAGCTGGCTTATCATCCTGAGAGAATTCCCAAAGTCTTTGTGATGGACGGTGAAAAAGCTTTGATTTGTGCTTTAGAACATATATTCCCTTAGTCAACAAGACAGTGCTGTCAATGGCACTTTTCTAAAAACATGCAAGCAAACTGTAAAGTGTGTTTAAATAATGATGTTGAAGGGTGGCAAAGCTTTATGTCTCTGTGGGCTAATCATGGGGCCTCAAAAACCAAGGAGGAGGCAGAGGTCATTCATGTGGCACTTAGAGTAAGTGCCAAATCACAGCCTCTACTATTAATCTTTCTAGTTTTGGGTTTCTTACATTATGAATTTTATAAATTTTTTCTTGGCAGACCGTGAGGATATACTCAAGTATATGTATCATAATATCTTCCGTATCAAAGAGAGGTTTGTAACAGCTTTGACTTGCAAAAACCCAAAATTTGGAAATGAAAAAATGCCTTGGGTTGAAGGGACTCATGCTACTCTCAAACAATTCCTTGAAAATTTTTTGGGGAACATGTTGGATGTTTAGCAAATCCTAGAGGGAACAGTTTCCAATCAAATTAAATTTTTTCATTCTGTGATTCATAACTCTCAAATAAAGATTGGAATATTTATGCCTATTGAACTGTTACCATTGGGATACAAGGTGTCTTTACAGGCAATATAGCTTGTTTTGGATCAATTAGAGAGGTTGAAGTGTAACCATGATTGGGAAGTGTGCACCAATTCCCACTCAATGACTATGGGTTTGACCTGTTCCCACCAAATAGGTGACCTACTAGCGTCAAGAGGCTCTGTTGTGCCTGAAGATGTTCATACTCAGTGGAGGTTGGATTATGAACCTTGAAGTTCTAGTTCTGTAAGTTGGTTTAATTTGGATTTTTCAAATCACTTTTGTGATTAATGCTTTTTGAATGATGATTTCTACTTGACTAATATTTGATCCTTTTGAATTTTTAGAGGTTAATTTTGATGAACTGCTCAGAAATTATCAGTTACATGAGAAGCTCAATGCAATAATCTTGGCTCATCCTGAACAAGATTATTGTGGGCTGTTGAAGCACTTGATGAACAAGACAACAAATTATCAATCAAAGCCAAGACTAGAAGCTAAATTTTTGCAATCAAGCAGAGGCCATCCAAAATTGAAAAATACCCATTGAGATATTTCTTGATTTGAATACTTTGAAAATGAAATTAAGCGGGAAAAGAGAATTAGAAGGGTACCAAAAAAGAAAAGATGAAAGATTTTAAGTCTTTTCTGTTGTGTAAGGTTCATTTTTTGGGTTTAATGAACTGATTGAGAAATGCTTATAGTCCAAGTCAGGCTCTTCATCTGAATTTCATAGTTCAGTGGAAGAGACTTAAATTTCATTTAGTTTGGTGCTGTTGGAATCAGATTCCTTTTTGAATCATGAAGCAGACACAATGGAGGATTCAAACAGAATCTCATCATTGGTGAGTGGTGATTCCTTTAATGAGATTATAATTTTGGCTAACTACTTTTTTATTTTAGGAAGTGAATTACTTCAATCAAATACCTGAGAGCTTACATAAGTTCTTGGGCGGGGTTTGGGACCAAGTTGGTGATGGAAATTGTGGTTTTAGATTCATTTCTAAACCACTTGGGTATTATGAGGAGGGATGGTTTGAAATTTGGAAAGAAATTCTTGAAACATTGAGGAAAAATAAGGGGTTCTATTCTAAGATCCCTCAAGGCAGTAAAGATAATGAAAATACTTGATGTTAATGAAATCAATTAATAGATTCCCTCTTAAAAATGGCTTTCAAAGCTTGCATGGGTCCAATAATAGCTGATACTTATGGAAGATAAATATTTTTCATTTCATTGGATTCATGTTGTAATTTTACTCCTATGAAAATGAGTTTAAAATAACAATTGGATCCTATGTTCATTTGCTTTGTTAACAATAACCATTGGGTCCAGCTTGTAATTAAGGGAGATTTGATTCCAATCCAACCCATAGTTTCCAAACCACGTTCCATGATTTCTAAAAAAGCATTTTGTTGGGTTGATCACCTCAAAGATAAACTTGAGTTGTATTCTAACTTACAGATTAATTTCATCATTTGTGTTTGCTCTAATATGCTGATATTTCATTTCTATTAATATAAATGGTTATCACATTTGGAACATCATTATGTTGAGTATTTTGAGTTGACATCATTATGATGAGTGTTTTGAAGGATATTTTAATGGTAAGTCAGCTAAACTTGTGTTGGACTGATCCCATCACAAGCTTAACTTGTGATGGGATCAGCTTAACACAAGTTGAACTTGTTTTTTTATTTGGTGTTTTTACTTCAGGGCTGTTCAAAAGACTTGTATTTTTTTTGGCACTTTTACTTTAGGGCTGGTAAAAAGACTACTTGTATTTTTTGGCCCTTTTACTTTAGGGCTAGTAAAGTTGAACTTGAATTTTTTTGGGTTGGTTGTCTTCAGTGTTTTTTATTTTTATTTATTTATTTTTACTTATTTTTATTTTTATTTATTTTTATTTTTATTTTTATTTATTTTTTTTACTTATTTTTATTTATTTTTACTTATTTTCATTTTATTTATTATTTTTCTGTTTTTTTTTTAACCAAAAAATCAACCTTTTTTGATCTTTTGGTTGATTTTTTTCTTCTTTTTTATTTAGTTTTTTTTAGTTTATTTTATTTTTTTTGGCCCACAAGACTTTTAGTTGTGTTGAATGGCTCCACAACTACATTTCAGCTGTGTAGAGCCCCATATGGGTTGAATGTGGTCAGTCTGGCTGTGTGGCATGGCAACACAACTACATTTGAGTGGTGTACAGCCCCACACAACTTGAATGGAGTTGTGCAGCCCCCACACGGCGGTCTGGTGTCATGTGGCCTACAGCTTTACCACATTCAATTTGTGTGGGGCTCTACATGTCTTGAATGTAGTTGTGTTGCCATGCCACATGGCTCATTTGAGTTGTTAATTTATCATCACCCATATTATAAATATATCTTGGCATGCAATTATCCACTGATACAATTTACCATGGCACAAATTATGCAAATAATGTATATATACCTCTTTAGAATCATCCCAAATGTTTTATTCCACACAGTTAACTATCATGTAATCTTTATGGAAAAAAATTACGATATTTTTAAATTATCAAGTTTTGAATTAACCTCAAAGGAGAATAAACATGATTTTATACAATTTATCCAGAATGTTGAATATGGATTATAAAATAATTTATTCCAAAAGAAGTAAATAAATCTGTGCATCTATTTTCCATTACTTTGGATGCATATGGGTGCTCACAAGTTTATTGGTAGTTATATGATACCCCACTTGATGATATGCATTATTAAAGTGCTGTTACAAGGTTATTACTTAACAGAATTCTGACAAAATATTATCAAAAATTTATTATTTAATCACAAAAAACATTTACTATAATGAAATATTCCTTCTATAGGGGGTTGAAACAGTAAAATTGATTTCATAAATTGGAACACTGGGACCTGTGATTAAACACTATATTAAAATACACTTCAAATTTTTAATTCAACCAATCTTATTTTAAAAAAATATTGATTTTGCTTTTTAATTATAAGTTTCCTTGATATTCCAAATCTCTGAATAAATGATTTAAATTCTAATCCTATTCTTTCCATTGCTTTTTTTTAGAAAAGCACAAAATCAACAAGAAAGATGTGTTAACATGCCACTTCTGGTTTCACTTCTCAATGTTTCTCTATGAATTAGCTAATTCCTGTAAGTTTCAAGTCAATCAATTATCAGTCCTCTGAAATTAATTATTATTTTAATGATAAGGAGATCATTTCCTTTGTTGCTTGAAATACATATATATATATATATATCTATATTTCTAAGCCTGGTAGAAACTTTGAAATTTTCAAAATATGATAAATCTCTCAAAGATGAGTGGTCATGATGCGAAAATTTTATCCCAAGGAAGGGGGGGCACCTTCTGTGATAGAAATCATGAAAAAAATCAGAATACTATTTTCAAACTTAATTGAATCCTCAGAAATAGGGTAATGTTAAATTCACAACCCATTTGAGTTGTGTGGCCTTTACAGGACTTGATTGAGTCCTGTATCCCCCACAAAATGGTTTGTAGTTGTGTAGCATGCCACATGACTACAAACCATTGTGGGCAAAGAAAAAATAAAAGAATAAAATAATAAAATAATAAAATAATAAAATAATAAAATAATAAAATAATAAAATAATAAAATAATAAAATAATAAAATAATAAAATAATAAAATAATAAAATAATAAAATAATAAAATAATAAAATAATAAAATAATAAAATAATAAAATAATAAAATAATAAAATAATAAAATAATAAAATAATAAAATAATAAAATAATAAAATAATAAAATAATAAAATAATAAAATAATAAAATAATAAAATAATAAAATAATAAAATAATAAAATAATAAAAGAATAAAAGAATAAAAGAATAAAAGAATAAAAGAATAAAAGAATAAAAGAATAAAAGAATAAAAGAATAAAAGAATAAAAGAATAAAAGAATAAAAGAATAAAAGAATAAAAGAATAAAAGAATAAAAGAATAAAAGAATAAAAGAATAAAAGAATAAAAGAATAAAAGAATATAAGAATAAAAATAAAAGAATAAAAATAAGAGAATAAAAGAATATAAAAAGAATATAAAACTAAAAAAACCCAATAAAAATTGTGGTCTCATCTTCACATGGGGGGGTGTAACCAGCAGACATGCTGCCCCCCCTCTTTCTGTCAATTCCCTGGAGGAGGTGGTAAAATCCCCCCACCAGGGCCCTGGAAGTTGATGCCCCCTGGACGTTGCTAACAACAGATGGGCTGGGGGGTGGTCAGATACCCCTCAGCTTTTAGCTCCTCCCCCTTGGTAAAGAAGGGGGGAGAGTGCCCCTTGTTGTTGGTGGGAGGGTGGTCAGGTTCCCCCCACCACTGAGTGCCATGCTGCGACTGGCCTGGTTGCTTTGTCCAAGTCCCTTCACGCAGGTGGGGCCATGATCAAATCCCCCCCACTGCTGGTTACCTGAATGCAACTGGCCCAATCTTCTTTGCTGGCTGGTTGCAACCGGGGTTGCATGGAGTTGTGTATGGGCCCCCACTGGTTGAATGGGCCTTGTAGAGCCCTAAACAACTTCCACACAGCTGGGGTTTGTGAATTTATCATCACCCTCAGAAAGATTTCTAAACAAAGAGAAAATAAAATAAAATAAAATAAAGAAAAGAGGGGGAAAAAAGGGGGGGAGGGAAAAAAAAGATAGAAAAAAATCAAATCACATAAAATAAAAATAAATGAAAAGGAAAGAAATGAAAAGAAAAGACAAAAAATGAAAAGAAAAGGGAAGAAAAGAAAAGAAAAGAAAAGAAAAGAAAAGAAAAGAAAAGAAAAGAAAAGAAAAGAAAAGAAAAGAAAAGAAAAGAAAAGAAAAGAAAAGAAAAGAAAAGAAAAGAAAAGAAAAGAAAAGAAAAGAAAAGAAAAGAAAAGAAAAGAAAAGAAAAGAAAAGAAAAGAAAAGAAAAGAAAAGAAAAGAAAAGAAAAGAAAAGAAAAGAAAAGAAAAGAAAAGAAAAGAAAAGAAAAGAAAAGAAAAGAAAAGAAAAGAAAAGAAAAGAAAAGAAAAGAAAAGAAAAGAAAAGAAAAGAAAAGAAAAGAAAAGAAAAGAAAAGAAAAGAAAAGAAAAGAAAAGAAAAGAAAAGAAAAGAAAAGAAAAGAAAAGAAAAGAAAAGAAAAGAAAAGAAAAGAAAAAAGAAAAGAAAAGAAAAGAAAAGAAAAGAAAAGAAAAGAAAAGAAAAGAAAAGAAAAGAAAAGAAAAGAAAAGAAAAGAAAAGAAAAGAAAAGAAAAGAAAAGAAAAGAAAAGAAAAGAAAAGAAAAGAAAAGAAAAGAAAAGAAAAGAAAAGAAAAGAAAAGAAAAGAAAAGAAAAGAAAAGAAAGAGCAATGATGCCATCTTGACAAAATCAAAACTCATTATTTGTTATAATTTTGGTAGACATCCTTATACCAATTTCAGGGTGTGATCAAGCTGATGAAAAATTTTATTATAGTTTAAAGGCCATTGATTGCAGACTAATGCATAAATTGAGTCCAAAAAAAAAAAATTCAATCAAGTATTGAGCCAACTGTGCAATCTTAAACAGACCAGTGATTGGGAAATGGCCCAGGCTCAACTCATGCCTTCAAAACAACTAAAATCACACCACCAAAGGTGTCATTTTAGTGATTTTTTTAAAAAAAAAAAATCATGCCAAAATCCATGACCAATATGATGATAGTAATTTTTTTTTACTGTAACTCTTCCTTCTGACATGCTTTCCCACCCCAGGAAGGTTTATCAACCTTAGAAAGATGTGACAATACATGAATAGGCTTGATTTTAGGCATTTAAGGTTTTCCATGCCTTTTTAAGGTTCACAGGAGTGTCTGGGGTGGGAGAACACACCTTTTGAGGGGGTGCTGGGCCTCCCAAGGCCTGTTGACATTAATTGAGGCCTTGGGGGGCTGAAATAAGGCCTCTAGACCCCCTGTGGGGTCTTTCTTGGGTAAAATTCATTGGAGAATTCAATTAGGGAGATCACTTTAGTTCATGTGACATGTAAACAAATACAATCAAGATCTTTTTTTTTTTTTGCAAGGAATCCAAATTTGACTTCAGATTTGAAACAAACAAAAAAACAACTTGATCCAATATCAGAAAAACAAGAAAAACAATAAGGGTTCAATTTCTTTACACAAGATGGAATAAGTATTTACATTGGGGTTCAAATGACTTTGTACCCAACATCAAAAAGAAAAAAGAAAAAAAAAAACTACATGTACCTATCTGATACTGGGAATTCAATTATCTTGAATTATGCAAACAAACATCATCCAGTACATAAATAATTATATATAAAAAAAAGAAGAAGAAAAAACAGATTTGATTGAAGAAAAAATCAAGATTTCTGATGGAATGAAATTGTATGTAATGTACATATGTCAGTGAAAAATCAGTGATCCACACCCTGTTTACATTATACCTTCTTCCACAATCAATTCATGCAGGGAAACCCTCAGAGCAGGTTTCCAATTGAGCTCTTACAGTGCCTACCTACCATAACCAGTAGGGCCTCAGAAAGTCTTTGCGGTACTCTACTCCTTCATCTTGAATTGTTCAATGTAGATCACACACCAAGAGCCACTTAAAGGATCCCAAGAGATTTATCACCTAAGATTTCCAGCTTCTATATATATATATATATCTTTTTCTTTCTCTTGTTGATAGAAGAGGAGTGAGGTGGCCAGATGTGGTGGGAAGTCAGAGTACCCCAGCTTGAATCTGAGAGCAAGTTTAATCCACAGGGTTCTCCAATAGGGGCTAGAGAGCTACCAAACTCCGTCTGAGAAGACTAGAGAAAAAACAAAAAACTTGAATTTTTGTTTTTTGACCCCGGGAGGCCTGACGGGGGGGGGGCCTTAAGATATTATTCATCAAGTTAAATCAATAAATCGTCATGAGCAATCGTGGGGCCGATTCACAACAATCACCCAAAAAAAAATGCCTATGGGAAGAGAACCGAAAGAATGAGATGATAAGACAAGAAGTCATCTAGACTCTATGGAATCAATGATCGATACTATGAGTCAGTGTGTGTATTTTTTTTTTCTTTTCCCCCTGTTCTCTCTGTTTTTCGTTCTGGGTAAGCGTAAGCCGGCGAGACTCTCAGATGATTCGATCCAAGTTTTGATTCTTTCGTTAGCAAGCTTCGGACCATAGAGTCGAGTCTCATCAAACTTTTCAAACTATCGTGAAGCACCGAGTTCATGGTACCATTGTCGTTGTGTTGTCACCTCTTACGCTGAGCTACAGTTGCTGCATTTCTAATGACCTCCACCCAACGAAAAAAAAGAAGACAAAAAAAAAGACAAAAAGACAAAAAGACAAAACGGAAGACGAGCCGTGTGAGGGCACAACAGAACCAAAAACCGACCATCATGATAAATCCAGTTGGAGACCAGCTAACATGACTTTTGCTTGTTCGGTGGCGGCGAAGGCATCCACTTCAGGTTTTCGGGATGTGACGGGTGAGTTGGGTGTTAGGGTCAGTCTAACCGCTGGGTGGGGTGGATTGTAACTTTCCCGCTGTTTTTCGATCTGTTCCTGCAACGTTTCGGGTCCACACGCTGCTGCGATGAATGCCAGATAGGGTGGTGATGGGTTGAGGGGCCGAGTGCAGAATTCTGGGTGTGCTTGCATACCACAATAGAACGGATGACCTTTCGAAATCCAAATGAAAGAAACTAGTCTCAGGGGGGACTGTCCCAAGCGTAGCATTCTCCAAGTTTGATCTGACATACCTTTGAGTTCAGCTATCTGCATTCGTAGACCTTTTTGATCTTTACCGATAAATCTCCAACCATCCCTTTCGAGTCGATCAACATATTCAGGATTGACCTCATATCGGTGACGATGACGTTCCCAGATCGTTTCCCGACCGCCATAAATGGCTTTCATATTTGACCATTCAGTGTCCGGCTGGAATAACGTGGCTCTCAACCCGAGCCGCATCGTTCCGCCCAAGTGGGTTTTCGAAATCTCGGGCATGTACATAATTACCGGTTCCGAAGTACTCTCGTCGAGTTCTGTTGACTGGGCATCTGCGCCATCACATATTCGCAAACTGTCACGAGTCAGTCTGAGCTCACCGATCCACAAGTTGATCCGGTTGACTAACTGCTTAATCCGCAAACGTTACGTGCCCATTCGAGAACTGCAATTTGAAATCCAAGACAAATTCCTAGGAAGGGCACTTTTTTTTCTCGAGCCCACTTCGCCGCGGCCACCATGCCCTCTGTTCCGCGCAATCCAAAGCCACCCGGAACAAGGATGCCTCTGTCAATTGGCAGTGGAGAATAAGAGTATGTGAGTCGATCTTATGGTATAGAAGCCCGGATGATCATAACCCACTTAGCTGAGCAAAGAGCCACCCAAGCGGAATGGTATTCTTTCGTCTCCAAATTACTTTTTTCAAGATGTTCAGAGTCTATCCACTGTAAATGAACCAATAACTGTCAAGGGTACGATCTGGGAACAAAACACAGGCACCAACCAACACACTTGTAAATGTAATTTTCTTCCGACCCTCAAGCTGGCATGTTCGAGTGACTTGATGACCGACATGTATGAATCCTTCAAACTAACGTACTTTCCAACCAAAACAATATTGACTACCCCAAACGCATGATCATAGCTGGAGATGGATAGGAGATCGGCCGTCAACCCTTCCGCTATTTTTATTTTAGCGTCAAGATGCCGAGATGTGAATTGATACCTACGAATTGGTGAGCTTGGTCCATCTTGATTGGAGCTCAGTTCCACGCTTGTGGCGGGGGCCACCCTCGTTGACACTAATCTCACCCAAGTTTAACCTTTGCGATAAAAATTTCATCATACCCTGTTCCTTGAGGAATAGAGGGACATGATAAACACTGGCGACATCATGGCAAGCCACAACCTGGTCGGGCCCGACGTGACAAAACATGCTGATCTTAGAAGCCACGCTGCGTTCAAGAGGTTCTGAACATCGTGCCGCTATTAGATCGGGAGTCAAACCAAGTCCACGTAGATCTCGAACTGATGATTGAGTAGGTTTAGTCTTCTGTTCACCATGTATGACAGGTACGAGTGAGACGTGCATCAAGGCGAAGTTTTCGGGACCAACGCGAAACTGTTTTTTTTTTAAAAAAAAAATTAAAAAAAGAGAGAGAGAGAGAAATGAGAACAAGATCTTTAAGCAACTGAAAAATGGGAAGAAATTATGTGAGCAGATTGGGTTGAAGGAGGTCAGATTAGGATTACAGACTTGAAACTGCCGCATTGCTTCTACGAAAGGTGCACTTTCGATGTCACCAACCGTTCCACCGAGCTAGAAACGGGACCTGAAGACTCAATCCAACTGGTAAAGTTGATTATTTTAGATCGTGATAGACGATCAGACGATCAGACGAAC
Source organism: Puccinia polysora (assembly GCA_025617555.3). Lineage (NCBI taxonomy): Eukaryota > Fungi > Basidiomycota > Pucciniomycetes > Pucciniales > Pucciniaceae > Puccinia > Puccinia polysora. The sequence continues at coordinate 2,368,688 of CM062643.1, read as the reverse complement.
TTCGACAATGCAAACATCGGGCGTCTCGGCATCTTCATCCACCGGTATCTTGCTAACTCTCTCTACCCAATCTTGGATAGCATCGGTTAGGTGAGGGATCACTTGTACGGTCTTGCCCAAGAAATCCCCTTTACGTTCTTTGGAGATCACCTCGCTGTAGATCTTGCCGGTGGTGATGTTGTGCTCTCGGGTGAGGGTGACGTCCAAGTATCTCTCATAGTTCCCAAGATCTAGATCGGCCTCCCCGCCGTCATCCAAGACGTATACTTCGCCGTGTTCGGTCGGCGACATGGTCCCTGCACTAAAGAGACAGAGGTGCTTCTGAGAACAAGAGCAGAATCTGATGGAATCTGATGGATGGAGCGAAGAGAACGAACTCAAGGTTGAGGTAAGGATCGATTTTGATGGCTGTGACCCGCAAACCCAGCATCTTCAAGAGTAAACCGGTCGAGGAAGCTATCGAAGATGATCGTAGATTCAACCATGAGCATCAGTCCTTGCTCTCTGTCTCTGTCTCTCTCTCGCTCTCTCCTTGATCCTGTTGCAGAGGAGAAGGCGAAAAAAAGTCCACTGGAGTGGTCTGAGATCGGAAGACTGTGGTCTGACCTAGTGTTCCTTTGCCGATACCCGAAATCACACCTCCTGTTACACTTTCAAAATACACCAAATCTCAGTCAACCAAGGGTCGAGTTGACAGACCGATAAGCAGTCTCTCAGGAACGCACATGATGTACTTCATCTTGATGAATGAGTGGGATCGATTGTCCTGCGACGGTCCTCCAGGCTAGCTGAACTCGGGATGATACGTCGTGCTTAAATATTTATTGGTAGGAAGGCGATCATTGACTGTCCTCGAGTAACTGGCCGATTTTTCTGATTTTGGAATTATTCTTCGGTTTCGAGCTGCACTTGGAATCGACGTTGCGCGCCATGCATATCCAACATGAGAACTATCAGGCCGACCTCGCCAGGCCATACGATAGGGCGTATCAGAGTTAGCAAACCCGCCATGAGAAACCCGCCATGTTTAATAGGGCATATCAGAGTTAGCAAACCCGCCATTAGAGACCCGCCATGTTGTTTGACCAAACCTGCCATTTTTAATGGCAGGTTTCTGAAATACACATGCCCCCTAACTGGTGTATTTCAAAATGGCGGGTTTCATGAAAATGGCAGATTTCAAACATCAAACCTGCCATTAAACCCACCATTTATGCATCATCATCCATCCACCATCCATCACATCTAAAACACCCATCCACATCAGCAAATCCATACCAATCCCATCTACATCAGGCACATCTCATCTCCATTGCTTCACATCTCCATCCCTTCACATCTCTATTGCTTCACATCTCCATCTTCACACAAACCCCATCATCATCTCATCACCCCACATCAAATCATCATCTTTCTCAACATGTCCAATCAAAATTCCCGCCAGCAAGTTGAAAATGCAAAAAAGCTGACTGAACTTTTTTTAGTATTTGACTCCAATTCAGACTCCAATTCAGACTCTGATTTGGAATCAACTTGGTTGGCTTTGAATGCTCTATTACAAAAGCAATACATGGTTCCAAGAAGACAAACTCTCCACAACCCTATGTATGAAAGGCAAAAGCTTCATCTCCTCCCCAACTTAAGCTTCCAGAAACTGTTCCAAACTCTATTGCCTTTGTTGATGAAACTTTTGGAGATGATTGAAGACAACCACATCTTCCAGAACAATTCTTTGAATCCTCAACGCTATTTAGCTATCCAACTGGCTGTTTCTCTTTGTAGATTGGGATCAAATGGAAATGGAGCAGCAATTCATTGATTAGAAAATCTATTCTCATTTGGTTATGGAACCATTGACTGATACACAAAAAGAGTCATGATTGCTATCCTATCTTTCCCTCACTCAGTCCTTTCTTGGCCAACCAAAGAAGAACTTCAGGAGATATCTCAAGTAATGGAGACTGAAGGCTTTCCTGGTTTCATTGGTTTTTTTGACAGAACCACCATCCCCTTGAGTCAAAAACCCAAGCTAGATGGCAACCACTATTTTGATTGGAAAAAGAGGCAATTGATTCATTCTTTTCCAATGACTTTGATAAAAATTTGGATCACACACTGACAAAATACATTGCATCTCTTTTTTTAGATACTCTGTGGCCCTACAACTTGTTTGCAATAGCAACAAGAAGTTCATATCCCTCCATGCTGGCCTTCCAGGTTCTTGTCATGATTCATATGTTTTCAATTGGATGCTGATTGCCCAACAAACAGAGAACTACTTTGACCAAGATCAATACCTTCTGGCAAATTCAGCTTATGCTAGTGGGAAATATGTAGCTCCAGCATACCGGAATGTTTGAATGTTTTGTCCAATGATCAAGGAAAAACCAATTTCAACTATCATCTTGCCCAATCACAAGTTTGGATTGAGCATGCCATAGGAATCCTGAAAGGAATATGGGCCAGCTTATGGGAGATGCAAAGCCAGCTTCAAAATTTGAAGGAAATGAAGATCCTCATCAACTGGATTATCATTTGTGTAATCCTTCACAACCTTCTGATAACCTGAGAATTTAAAGTTTAATGTATTTCAAAACTAAGACCAATGAAACTGAAATAAATCACAGTAGATCAACCAGTGAACAAGATGTGAGAAAACAAGGTGAAGAGTGAGAGATCTTACCTGGGATCTTCTCTGACATGAAATGATTTATTTAATGAAAAGGAATGAGATTGTGAAAATGAATTGAGGTTTTGAAGAAGTTTAAGGAGAAGTCTGATAAAAGAAGAACGGATTGCATAAAAAATGGGACAGAATAAATGAAGGAAATGGTGTTGGTGGATTGATGATTCATTCCTCACATCTGATCAAGTATCTGATAGGTTTGATTGGGAGCAATGGGCAAGTGGGCAGTTGAGATTGGTTGGATGAGGATGAATAGGTTTGATCAAGAGCAATGGGCAAAAGTAGTTGAGGATGAATTGGATGAGGAGGATGAAAGAGAATGGTGAGATTGTGGAGTGAGGATGAAGTTGAAGCAGAGAGAGCAAAGCGTGAAGCAGGGCGTGAAGCAAAGCATGAAGTGGAAGAGAGCGGAGTGAAGGAAGCAGAAAAATCCAAGGAAGAGGCCCCTTCCGGAATTCAGGAAGGAAGAGCGCGGATGGACATCAAGTTGGAGCTGGGTTCCCCAGGGATGAACAGACAGGCTGAGATTTAGGAATTTGGTGTATCTTCAGCAGTAGCATAAGGCGGAGCATGGACATAAAGGATTACAGCGATGACACACCGCCATGATCAGATGTGAGGAAACATAATGGAACAGGCTAAGTTAATGAAAGAAATTGTCAAAGCAGCTTTTGTCAGAGAATCAGCCAACATCATGTTAGAGGGGATGAGATTAGTGATGAGATTATGATTTTACTTCTGTTCCCTAAGCCACTATATCTGTGTGTCAATATGTTTGAGCCCTCCGTGATGGTATTCCTGGTTGACTAGATCATTCAGAGCTTTATTATCAATGAACAATGCATGGGTGAGTTTTAGCAAAGGTTTCAATTCCTTCGGCAGTTGAGTGAGCCATATTTTCTCCTGCGTTGCAAGAACCAGGGCTTTGAGTTTGCCTTCTGTCAAGGAGGGAGATACTGTGGGCTGTAACTTGCTATGCCATGAAACTGGACATATGTACAGTAGTATGAGATATCTGGTGTGGCTTTGTCTAGTTTCAGGATCATTCCCCCCATTGGAGTCGCTATAGACCTTGATGTTGTACTGGAATTTTGGGTTTTGAAGTTTCAGGGCCAGGTTTTTGGAGGTATTCAGGTATTGCCATGTGTGTTTGGCCTCTGTCCAGTGAGACATACCCGGTCTAATATTGAAGCAAGATACATTAGAGAATGCATATGAGATGTTGGGCCAGGTCCTGCTGGCTATGAAATTGAGAAAGCCCATTGAGGACTGGTAATTGATGTTGAGTTGAAGGATAGCTTGGTGATCATTTTCTGTTGCAGGGGAGAGCTTAACGTTGGGAGTAATTGGAGTGTTGATAGTTTTGCATTCAGCCAGGCCTAACTCAAGGAGGCCAGTTTCAATGTGATGTGGTTGATGCAGCCCAAAAACTAAGGTCCATTGTGAGAGATGTTGAATCTGAATTTAATGTTGTCCCTAAATTCATCTGAGTTTCCTATGATCAGCAGATCATCAACATATACAAAGACATATAGTAGCTTGATGTTGTTGATGTATAGACAGGAATCAGCGCTGGATGTTGTGAAACCTTGTTTGAGCAGCCACTTCTTCAGGTTTTTGTACCAACCTTTTGGTGCCTGCTTCAATCCATAGAGGGCTTTGTTCAGTTTTAATTATGGAAAGGGAGAGTCATACCCAAGTAGAGTTTTGATATAGACATCCTTGTTAAGGGGAGCATGGAGGAAAGCGGACTTGATGTCCATTTGTTGGATGGTAAGGTGGTGATGGAGAGCAAAAACCAGTAGGATGCAAAGGGTGGTTATGGAGACTGTGGGTGCATACGTCTCTCCAAAGTCAAAATATTTGACTTGTTGAAAGCCTTGAACACAAAGGCAAGACTTGAAGAAAAAGCCCAAGTTTTCAGGCTTGTCCTTGATGCAGTAGACCCAAACATTGGTGAGAGATCTCTTGCTGTTGGGTAGTTTGTGAAAACCCTCCCAAAACTTCATCAGATCAATCCCATTGAGTTCTTTGTTCATGGACTGGATCCAGTGAGTGCTATCTTTGGATTGGGTAGCCTCATCATAGGTTCTTGGAACTGATCTGGCAACAAAACCGTATCTTTGAGGTTGTTGGAGAGTTGAAAAATTGTGGAGCAGGTGGACAGGCTGAGTTGGCGGTGTGTCAGGTGTTGTTGCATTTTTTGGAGGGGGCTCATCATTGGGCTGGTGGAGTGAAGTTGGGGTGTTGTGAAGGTTGTGATCATTTTGGGAGTTTTTTGCAGATGGTGCAGAGTTGAGAGAGGGAGGAGGATTGGATGGGTCAAGTGATATGAGAGTGTTGTTTGGGAAAGTGGTAGAGGTATCAATTTGTGGGGGATTAGAATTGAGAATGTCAGTGAGAAGTCTATCATTGTTTAGGAGGTTGTCAAACGGAGAATCTGTTATTGAGAGGGGATCAAGGGAAGAATCAGAGGGGCAGAGGCCTTCAAAAATTTTAACGTGTTTGGAACAAAAAATGTTCCAAGATCCTGGGCAGTAGACTTGATACAAGTTCAGATCCATGTCAAACCCAACTAAAATTCCTTCCAACCCCTTTTCTTCAAGCTTGCTGGCAAAGGATGACTGATTGAGAACCACCATTTTTGATGAAAGAACTTGTATGAGGTGAAGTTTTGGTGGTTTGCCAGTCCATAACTTGTGGGAAGATTTTTTTCTTTTTGCAGGAGAAATCATATTAAGTACTTGACAGGTGCTGGTAATTATTTCATCCCAGAGGAAAAGAGTTATCTTCATGTCTATCATGGTTGTTTGGGTTGCTTCAAGAATTTATTGGTTTCCCCTTTTGGCAACGGGATTGTGTTGAGGGGTGTAAGGTTCAGACGTGGTGTGTTTCACACCGTTCTCAATGAGGAAGTAACTAAGTCAATGATTGACAAATTTGCCACCATTGTCTGAGTGCAGATTTTTCAGCATCTTTCCAGTCTGATTTGCATGGAGTTTGACAAACTTGATAATCTTGTTGGTGACATTGGACTTATTACAAATTGGAATGCACACCTTGAACTTGGAGAAGTTGTCTGTCAGAAGTAGAAAGTACCTGAAGCCAGAGAGAGAGGAGGGATGAATTGGTCCACACATGTCTGTATGTATTTGTTTGAAGGGGGTTTTTCTGGGTGGTAGATGATTTGTAAAGGGTGATTGAGTGATCTTCCCTTTTGCGCACAAGACACAGTTGATCATATCCCATTTGACATTGGGAAATTCTTTGGACAGAAGATGGGTTCTTTTGGAGTGGGGATGACAGAAGCATTTATGGATGGTTGAAAGAGAGACAAACAAACAAGGGAAGTAGTGAAACAAGGATGGTGACTCCTCAATGAAGAGTAAATTTTCCTCAATGGAGCCGGTAAGGATGTTCTTGCCATTGAAGATGACTGAAAATTTACTCTAGGAGAGGAGAGATAAGGAGCAGCCTTTCCTAATCAGTTGACCTAGTGACACAAGGTTGATTGCTAGGTCTGGGACGTAAAGCAAGTTTTGTAGATTTAGAGTGGCAAGACTTGTTGTCAGCTTTTCCGTTCCAATTCCTAGTGAAGGAATTGGAGCATTAGGGTTTCCTGTTTGAATTTTGGTATTGTTGGGGAGGATGTGTGAGAAGAAGTTGGAATTGTTGAACATGCAGTTGGAGGCCCTGGAGTCAAGGAGAATCCAATTTCAATTCAATGAGCGGGAACTGACCATTTCAAAGTTGTATGCTAGATGAGTGGAGGAGTTTTTCTGAGGTTGTGAAGTAGAAGAGGATGATGCGGATTCCGATCCATTGTTCTGTCCTCCTGTATTGGGTTGAAGATGAGGACACAGCCACCAAAATTTGCTACAATTGTGATTGGCCTGTGGATTGTGCCATGTGGACCTGCACTTGATGACCTGGTTACAATTCAACATAGCCAATGCATAAGAGTTTTCTACTACTTCATTCTTGACCTCATTGAGGTGTTGAAGCACAAGATCCCCATCAATTTTGTTGTCTCCAAGAGATTGGGTGATGGTTGTCTTGAGATGATCAAGTTGAGGTGGAAATTTGTAGAGAAGAAGGTAGGAAACTATATCATTGTCAATCTGAATCCCAATCTTGGCAATCTGAAGTAGGCATGCCCTTGCATTGGTTATGAACTTCTCAACTTTCTTGGGGTCAAACTGTAGGTTGATGAGGTTGAAGAAGACCCTTGAACAATTAGTAGTTTGGGATGAAGTGTAGTATTTGTTGATGGATTTCCACAGTTCAATCCGATTAGTGAGGTGATGATCTTTTACACAGTTGATGTATGTTTGATTGTCTAGTTTTTCCAGGAGGTATCCAACAATTTCAAGGTTCACATCAGGGGGACATTTTTTGGGTTTGGATGAGTTGAGCCAGTGGGAGATGCCCTTGAGGGATAGGATGGTATGAATCTTTGATTGCCATAAGGAGAAATTGGAGTCTGAAAATTTAGGGATTGAGTCGGTGAGTGTTTTCAAGAGATTCTGGGTAGATTCCATTGGTCTGTAGAGATTGTTTGCTTGGTTTTTCTCTCCAGTGCTTTTGGCTTTTAACCGTGATAACCTGAGAATTTAAAGTTTAATGTATTTCAAAACTAAGACCAATGAAACTGAAATAAATCACAGTAGATCAACCAGTGAACAAGATGTGAAAAAAAAAGGTGAAGAGTGAGAGATCTTACCTGGGATCTTCTCTGACATGAAATGATTTATTTAATGAAAAGGAATGAGATTGTGAAAATGAATTGAGTTTGTGAAGAAGTTTAAGGAGAAGTCTGATAAAAGAAGAACGGATTGCATAAACAATGGGACAGAATAAATGAAGGAAATGGTGTTGGTGGATTGATGATTCATTCCTCACATCTGATCAAGTATCTGATAGGTTTAATTGGGAGCAATGTGCAAGTGGGCGGTTGAGATTGGTTGGATGAGGATGAATTGGTTTGATCAAGAGCAATGGTAAAAAGTAGTTGAGGATGAGTTGGATGAGGAGGATGAAAGAGAATGGTGAGATTGTGGAGTGAGGAGGGAGTTGAAGCAGAGAGAGCAAAGCGTGAAGCAAGGCGTGAAGCAAAGCGTGAAGTGGAAGAGAGCGGAGTGAAGGAAGCAGAAAAATCCAAGGAAGAGGCCCCTTCCGGAATTCAGGAAGGTGGAGTGCGGATGGTTGTCAAGTTGGAGTCGGGTTCCCTGGGGATGAACAGACAGGTTGAGATTCAGGAATTTGGTGTATTTGCAGCGGTAGCATAAGGCGGAGCGTGGAAATTGAGGAGTGCAGTGATGACACCTTCTTGCCAACATAAAGGATGAATGGGAAAAGAGATTTGAAGAAGATCTTCCTGATCCTCCTCAAGTCATCCCTGTCTCATCTTCTACCTCATCTTTGACCATGAGAGAGCGGATTCTACCCCTCACACTTGCTCACTTTGATGTGTATCATTTGTTTTTTAAATAGGTGAAATATCTGTTTTGGTTTTAGTTGTTCAACCAAGCATCCAAGGCTGACTTGGATTTTTTTTTGGTGGAATTAGACAAAAACAGAACCAAAACTTCCAAACCACCCACCTCACCCCACCAAACCACTGGTCCACTCTCCTCCTCACCCGCAACCTGTCCACTCTCCACCTCACCCTCCACCTCCACCACACCCATCACCTCCACCTCACCCTCCACCTCCACCTCACCCACCACCTCCACCTCACCCACCATCACCACCTCACCTCACCTCACTCACTGCCTCCCCTCCTCCTTTGGTTGGCAAACCTGTTAAGCCCCCTCCCCCCTCTTCCTCTTCCGCCCCTCACTGGTTGCTGATCCTTTGATCAATCAAACTTTAGGTCCCCCCTGACCACCTTGCTCAATCCCTCAGGTGAGCCCCTTCCCTCCTCCCTTCCCCTCACCCCCTCCCCCTTGCTCCCAACTAACACCCCCCCCTCTCACCCCCTTCCCCTTGGCATTCCAATGCCAATGGCAACCAAATTGCTCACCAATGCCAATGGCCACGCAAAGCCAGCCCCCCCTTCCTTGCTTGGCCAACCGCGGCCAACTGCACCCCCCCCCTCCCCTCCTTCAGCTGGCCAACCAACAACGGCCTTCCCCCCCTTGCTTGCTTGGCAGCCACCCCCCCTTGCTTGCTTGGCCAACCGCACCCCCCCCCCCCTCCCCTCCTTCAGCCAGCAAAACAAAGCCCCCCCCCTTGCCTCCTTTGGCCAACCAACAACCCGCGGGCTGACAAAAGCCCCCCCTACCTTGCTTGCTCAGCCAACCGCACCCCCCCCCCCCTTCCCTCCTTTGGCCAACCAATGCCTCCCCCTCCCCTCCTTTCACCAACCCGCTTGCCAACCAACAACCCGCCTCGCCTCCCTCCATTGGCCAACCAAAAAAGCCCCCCCACCTCCTTGGCCCCCCAACCAACTGACCAAGGGCCCCACCCCCCTCTTTGGCCGGCCAACTGACCCCCACCCTGCCTTGCTGATTCCCCAAGGTGAGCCCCATGACCCCCTTCTCCTTCTCCTCCTTCTGCTCATTGATTGATCAATGACTCTGACTGACCTTTTTTTTTGGGGGGGGGGGGCTATCATCATTGAGGAGCCAGTATTTATTTTTCTATTTTTGTTCATCTTCCACAATTATTGAAACATGGCTGATGATTTTTTTTTTTTTTTTTTTTTTTGGATTCCCTGCAATGCAGCAACCGTTTTGACCCCCGTTTCTTTCCATGCCTGCCCTTTTTCTGAATGACCCATGCTTCTCCTGCCATGCTCCCAATGTTATACAAAAAATCAAATCCTGTCTTTACGCTCACCCCAAGCAAAGCAGTTGCATGGGAGGGAACAAGATGGAAGGAGATGTGTTTAAAAAAATGAAGAGAGGTGGAAAGCAGAGGGCCCAAATGAGAGAATCCAAAATCTCTTTGGAAGTGGCTGAAGAAGGGTTTTTGGAAAAGATTCTATGGTCTAGACAAAAACTGCAACCTTTGGATTTGTACCCTGCTCTTGCTTCCAAAAAGAAAAAGAAAAAACAAAAGCCCACCCCTGAAGAGTTTGAAAAGGCCAAACAGAAGATTTGAAAGTTCCATTTCTTCACTGGTGGAAAATTTTCTGTTCTTGACCAAACCAATCATCAAGACTCTCTTGTGGCCATAATCAAATTTCTCCCTTTGAATAAACTCTCTGAGGAAGAGAAGAAGGACATCAAATTTGTGACAACTTTCCTTCACCAATCAAAAAAATTTGTCAACACTTTTAGCCCCTCAAGATCTTGGGGTGGGAAGATGTGGGCTATTGGATGGAGAAAATTGATGCACCCTTCTGAACTTTTTGGCCAATATTCAAATAAAAAATCTATTCAAACTTCCCCTCAAGAGTATGCTTTCCTCAACCTTTGGTTAAACAAAGTATTTCAAATCCTAGGCCAAATGTTTCAAAACTTAGCCAAACTTGCATTTGGTTCCAACCAGTGTGGAAACTAAAGGTACAACACCCCTTAAGTCGTCCTCAAGTTCCGGAAGTTATTGATAAAAGCGTCTGTAAGGAGATTGGATGCAGCCGGTCAAGAGAGAGAGAGTTAGAGGGAGAGAGCAATAGAGCAATAATAAGATGAATTCCTTCCTTTCCAATCCAATCCAATCTGATGCCATAGAAAGTGATAACCTAAAGTCCAATCCGTGAAGTGAAGTGAAGTGATTCCCCGTCCTCCCCCCCTACAACCCGGAGTTGAGAGCAAAGTATTTAAGTCCTCCCTCTCAACCCTAACCTAAGTACAACCACAAGTAATCAAGAATGATGAAATACAACCCCTAAGCACAGAACCCTAGCCCAATCCTACCCCTCCATCCCTTGCTCCATAACCCATGCCCCTCAATATTGACGTAGGCCCGGCTCACCCGCCCACGCGCGTCCGCCCAAAAAACCATTCCAGGTATCCGGGGCGTACCCACGTGACCCAATCCATGCGTCTTGCAATGCCCGGTCCACTTGGTCCGCGCGAGCCATCCAATCCACGCAAGCCTTCCAATCCGCGCAAGCTTTCCGATCCGCGCAATCCGTTGTCTCCCGTCTCCAGGTGCCAAGCCCGACCCGACCGCTGCTGGGCCTACCTGACTGCTGCTGAGCCCGCCGCTATTGCTGAGCGCGCCTCCCGCAGCCCTTTCCCAACTTGCATCCATAAAAGAGCACCACATCCCCCCCCAACTTTAGTTCTGTCCCCAGAGATCTCCCACCATCTCACCTTCCGTAGTTGCACCCCCCCTTCCACACTCCTTGCCAGCAAGTACACTACCCCTCCTTCTCCCTCGCTCAGTACTCCCGAGATCCCGGACGTTATTCCAATTGTTCCGGCTGTCCCACTTGCAAGGTTCAACGCAATGGCAAACGACGCAGATGGACTCCTCCGGAGGTTCCTAGCTGCGCCGCATGGTCACAAAGCCGACTCCCGGCGCAAACTTCTGGCTTCATTCCGCAACCTGGTCGCCGCGGCTTGCTCGGACACAGTGAGGATGATGAGAGCTGGACCAACTTGAACGGATTGCCCTCCCCTCCCTTCCTTTCTTATCCTTTATCCTTTGTATTGAGCACCTATACACAAAAAGACACACGTTGGGCGCAATTGAGTAGCCTTTGGGCTTGTGAGTCCCTGAGAGAGAATAAGAACCGCGCGCAAGATCCGCGCCAGTGAGAAATTGGCAAAGGTGAGAAATCCGCGCCAGTGAGAGTCTGAAAGTGAGAAATACACGCCAGTGAGAGTCCAAAAGTGAGAAATCCGCGCCAGTGAGATTATCCGCAAGAGAGAGACAGGAAGAGAAAAGAAAAGAACAAAAAAAAGAAAAGGAAGAATGAATAGATAAGAAGGAACAAGAGAAAAAAAGTTTTTTTTTTTTTTTTTTGAGCCCGCATCCTGCGTCCCAACTCCGACCTTCCACCCCGCGCTAGCTTCCCCCCCCAACTTTGCGGCTGTCCCCAGCCAACCGCACTCTCTGTACCCATCGCCAGATCCACGGCACGTTGCCTCAACCAATTCCGCACGGGCCTTGTTTGCAAATTGTTGTCCCAAACCGCCTAGGTGCACCTCCCGCCGCCAAGACCCTCCTGCATCCTTTGAGATTTGAGCCCATCCGCGCGCAAAACCCAAACAAAAGCAAACACCCCCAGACATCCTTACCACAACCCACCATGGAGGAGGAAAGAGGCTTTGAAACCCTTTCAATCCCAGCCCTCTCCTCCCCCACCCCATCCACACAACATTCCTTGCCCTTTGCAGTTCCTGCGGCCTTGTTCTCCCCTCTGGAGATTTCTGACCGCTCCCTGCCCGCCAGACCGTGCATGACCGCTTGATCCTTCTGTTCCGCGTCACCTTCCGTCCATTCCGCGCCCGTCCTTTCCGTTGCTGCCACTACCCTTTCCAAATGCGTGCTCCCCGCCATCAAAGAGGTCCGGCTTGGGTTGTGATTCTCTGACGCGTGGTCCGTCTCTTCCGCTGCTGCGTGTACCTTCTTTGCAAGATCCATCTGCCGCTTGCCAATTCCCAAAACCGCACAGAGCATCCATTTCCCGTTCCTTCGTCCTTGCCCACTTCCTGTCAGTAGGCCCCACCGGTTCCAACAAGTCTTGCTTCCCCAGCATGTACTTAGCCCCCACTGGGGAAACCAATTCCGCGTTTGAATCCGCTGTCCAGTCCCTTTTTCCCGTCCGCCAACGGTCGTCGTCCTCCCCATTTGCGCAGACGCGCTGGGAGACTGAATACTCTCCAGATAGGCCTCGAGGCCCCTTGCCACCTCCGCGAGTTTGCTAGCCCAAGAGATGGTTGCCGGTGGTGGGGCCGGAACATACTCTGCCCTGTAGTACTCCAGTTCCGCGTAGTCCACTTCTGCTTGCAACCGGATCCCGCCGTGCACGCCTGCCTTGTAACCCAATTCCGCGGATGGCTTGAGATTGTCCTTTGGAAAGCAAGAACGGCGCCTCCCCCATCTTGCCAGCATGCCCTCCTTCAGTTCCGGCCAATCCAGGTTCAGGTAGCCTCCCATCTCCTCCACGTCCTGACGTGCTTCCGCGTCCTTGATGAACAGGAAAACATGGCGCGCCTTCTCAGAATCCAAAACGCCTTCAGAGTCCACAATTGTTTCATACTGTGAGATGAATTGCTCCGCTTCCGCAATGTTGAGTCAAATATGCGGGTAAATCCATGGGGTAGCGCGGAAGCCGTGGGATGAGGAAGGAAGAGAAGCGGCTGTTGGTAGCATCTGTGAGTACCTTTGAGAGACTTCAACAAAAGATCTTTCTCGGCAAGACCCCCAGATGTGGAAACTAAAGGGGCAACACCCCTTAAGTTTTCCTCGAGTTCCGGAAGTTATTGATCAAAGCGTCTGTAAGGAGATTGGATTCAGCCGTTCAAGAGAGAGAGAGTGAGAGGGAGAGAGCGATAGAGCAATAATAAGATGAATTCCTTCCTTTCCAATCCAATCCAATCCAATGCCATAGAAAGTGATAACCTAAAGTCCAATCCATGAAGTGAAGTGAAGTGATTCCCCGTCCTCCCCCCCTACAACCCGGAGTTGAGAGCAAAGTATTTAAGTCCTCCCTCTCAACCCTAACCTAAGTACAACCACAAGTAAGCAAGAATGATGAAATACAACCCCTAAGCACAGAACCCTAGCCCAATCCTACCCCTCCATCCCTTGCTCCATAACCCATGCCCCTCAATATCGACGTACGCCCGGCTTGCCCGCCGTGGTGTCAATTTATAGACACGGATTGGGAACTGCGTTGCGGCTGCGCGCTCAGCATTGGAGGCAAGCGGGCTCAGCATTAGGGTATGCGGAGTGCTCAGCAGCAGCAGCCGCTGTTTGGCTCCGCACCCGGTGGACGGGTTGGGCTCAGCATTGAATGCGGCGTGGGCGGCAATCCGCCCCGGGGATTGGATTTGGAAGGTAGTGCGCTTGACTAGGTTTGCGGGCGCGCCGGTTTGGATACGTAGTGGCGGAGCAATCCGCGGGCTATGAAGGAACAGATGGAGCGCACGTGCAAGCGCGCGGATCATGCCGGATATTACCAAACACCCACGACGGGGGCGGAAAAACGGATACAGACAGGCGCGGGGGGCTCCAAGTAGGGCGCAGTGCAAGGAACGCGTCATGAGAAGGACAAAACGGATGGATGGAACGGCGTACGGACGACGGGGGGAGTTTGGTACGGAGGTGGGGAGAGGAGGCTAGGGTTTCTGCTTTGGGGTTGTTTTCTGTTTTGTTGTCATACTGTTATTTGCGCATGTACTTAGGTTAGGGTTGAGAGGGAGGACTTATCCTCACTCTCAACTCTGGGATATGGAGAGGGAGGGAATCATCACATCACATCATCGGATTGGATCACTCATCTCACCAGGAGATTAAAGGAACTCATACTGGATACACATCCAGGTGGAAAGTTCTTAGGATTGAAGGATTGGCAATTTCTCCCTCTTTCTACTTTTCTTTATCTCTTTATCTCCTTATTTCTATTTCTCATTTAAGTGCAACTTTGGACATCCTCATCTCCTTTAAAACGCAGGGAACCGTTAACTTCCAAACCTTGGGACAATTATAGGGGGATAACCCTTTATTCTTTCCACATCTGGGGGTCTGGCCGGGAAATAACCTTCCGTTTCTTGTCTTTCAAAGGTAACCAGGCGCAATGTCCTATTCATACCTTCCTACAGTCACTCCTTCTTCTTCTTCTTCTTCTCCTTCCGTCTCCGGGTCCGCTACTCCAACCCCACTCTCGTCTTCCATCTCTCCTCCTCCCCCTCCCTCCGCTCAACCCAGGGCAAGCTACGCCATTCCCCCATTGGTCTCCAGTGACCATGAACCCACCCGTCTGGTTTGCATCAGGCCGTGCAACTACCCTCACATCCGATTCAACACCGCATATGTGGAGCGATTCATCTCAAGATACAAAGGTATTGCAGATGCGGAAGGTGTGTTGGACGCCGATAAGGCCCGGCTTGTTGTCCTGTTCATTATGGAAAAAGAGAAGCTCCGGGATGTGGAGGAAATGGAAGGCTACAAGAATCAAGATTGGCCAAAACTGAAGGCGGATATCCTAACGCGGTGGGGTAGGCGCAAACCTTGATTCCGGGAAAGCAATTTTGACCGCGTGGCCTCGGAGGCGAGTGCGCGCGGAGGAGTCAGAACGCGGGTGGAGCTGGCAGAGTACACCTCAACATTTGATTGGATCTATTGGTACTTGTCAAAGAACGAGGTGGTGGCAGGACAGACGGGGGCCATGAAACGCGCGTTTCTGGGCGGTTTAGGCACTCAACTCCGGGCAAGGGTACAGCGGCATCTTTACAATCACAACTTGGTAAAGCGGTCATTGGACAGGAGCATTGCGCTCCTTCCGGAGCTGGCTGTCATTTGCCAGGCTGTGGAGAGCAAGCTCGACTTTGAAGAGCTTATTGAGGATACCGCTAAGTCCTTCCCGGCGGGACCAAAGAACTCCGTCCCCCAGTTTTTGGCTCCGGCGCCATTTCCGGCCCCGGCTCCACCTACTGCCAAGCGTGCTCCGGTTCCTCAACCCGCGCCTGCCCCTCCAGTAAGCAAATTGACGGAACTGATGAAGGATTTGAAGATCTGCATGAGCCGTATGGGCCAGCAGCAGCTGCAAGGGCCTCCACCTCACATGGTCGAAGGTTTTTGGCCGCCCGGTACCTTTGTGGCGAGGGGGTGCTTGTACTGCGGGGCAAACAGTCATTGGCAATTGGCGTGCGAGGAGCTTACAAAGGATCTCAGCGCAGGATTGGTTCAAACGGCGGGGATGGGGTACATGTTTCCAACGGGAAAACAGATTCCAATGGAGCCAAGCCAGCCAACCGCAATGCAGCAGGTGCGCACACGGGGTCAGGAGGCGGGAACAATGGCGCAAGCATCACTGGGCATTGTTACCCGTCCCGGATTGTGGCAACCACCTCGGGTGGAAGCTGAGGTAAGGTTAGTGGCAACGGAAGAAAAGGTGGCAGTCTCCGATAAAATGGAGGTGGACGCAAAGGAGCAACCCCCGTCGGCCATTCCAAAACCGGCCGTGCGCGTGACCGGAACCAAGGCGCCGGCAGCGAATCCTTTAGGGAAGAAGAAAGCCGCAAACATTGTGCAAAGAGTGATGGGTAACAAGACTCCGGTTCCGCTGACCTTGCGGGAACTGGCGGCTGTGTCTCTGGTGGTGGTAGACGAGATGGTTCAGGTGTTGCGGGATTGCAGTCAGGGCCGGGTACCTCAGACGGTGCAGCGGGTTCATGTGGCGCGGAAGGAGGAGGGGCGCGAGGAGTGTGAGTTGAAATTGGTTTTGACTCCGCTTGCTTACGTTCCGATGGTCATAGCGGGAAGGAAGGTGTGGGCTATGGTGAACCTGCTGCCATTGCGGATGGTGGATGATTTGGGGTTGGTTTGGCGGAAATGCGCAATGGGTCTCCACGCGCTTAAGGGAGGGGAGTGTTGTGTGGATGGGGTAGTCGAGGAGGAGGAGGTTGAGGTCGCAAGGGTCCGTAGGCCTCTTTCTTTTCTTTTGGTTGATTGTGGGGATGTGATTTTGGGAAGGCCGTTCATGTTTGGGTTTCAAGCACAAATGGTTTTTGATCCGGGGACGGGAACAGAGGCAGTGACGGTGGAGGATTCGTCCGGCGGGAGGTTTGAGACAACTATCTGCAATCACAAACAGGGAAAGCGGAGGAGAGTGTTGGAGTATGAGGAGGAACCGGACGCGGCGGTTGCAACCAGCTGGGGACAGTGGCCAAGTTGGGGGGAGGTGGTGGGGGTAGGGGATAAGTTTTGATTGGTGAGGGGGTGCTCTAGCCGGTTCACAGCCGGAACAACTAGACACCCCAGAATGTTTTTTTCTCTATGTTTCTTTCTTATCTGGATTGTGGGGTCTTTGCTGGCTTGGGGTTTTTGCAGGAAATGCGGGCGCGGCGCAAAGCCGGGTCTGTAAACGCAAGGACAAGCCCCGCGGAACCGGGATGCGAGGGCAATCCCGCGGATGGGGGAAGCGGGACAAAGAGCGATTTGCGGGCGGTCTACGGGCGTTGCGCAAAAAAAAAAAAAAAGACGCAAGGGCAATCCCGCAGATGGGGGAAGCGGGACAAAGAGCGATTTGCGGGCGGTCTACGGGCGTTGCGCAAAAAAAAAAGAGTTCTTTTCTATTTTTCTTCTCTGTTGGTTTCTTTTTCTCTTTTTCTTTCTCTCAGGATATCTTGAGGATGGGTGGTTGGTATGGGGATAAGCTTGATTTGGTGAGGGGGTGCTCTAGCCGGTTCACAGCCAGGACAACTAGACACCCAAGAATGTCCGTTCTCTTACTCTCTCTCTCTCTTTTCCCTTACGGTGGCGCGCGCTGGTGTTTTGGTTGTTGTGTTGTTACAGGATGGGTACGGGGAACTGTGTGGCAGTTTGTCTGGGGCGGTCCAGGTGCCTCTTTTGGAATGGCTAGTCACTTACGGTCGCTCATGAAGCAAGCGCGCGGGTGCGGACTCAATCTCAAGCTCACTCTCACAAAGCGCGGTCGCGCACTTTTTCTCAGAAGGTTAGGACCTTGCGCGGATACATGTATTTTCTTAATGGAAAGGGAAGCGCGGTACAAACAACAAGAAGAGAAGAAGTAGAGGAAAGGAAGAAGGGGAAAAGGGGGGGCAATGCGCCTAAGCCATCTTCATCATTTCCTCCATTTCTGCCCTTGAGGACGCCAGAAAATCCCAGAAAGACGCCAGGAGTTTGCGCCGGGATTCCAAGGATTGTGCGCCGGGGATTGCAAGGAAATTCCAAAGCATTGTGGTCAACCTTTCCGCAAAAGCCTCGAAGCCGGCCGCCGGGAGCGCCATTACGATTGGAATCTCCAGGATCTTGGGAGGGCTGGGAGGAGGAGCGGCCGGTGAAGATGGGGCCTCCGGGGAACCAACAGGGGGGCTTGGTCCAGCTGGAGGCCATGACGGGACGACTATGGGTGACGGAGGCGGAGGGACGTTGGGGGTTGCAGGCCTCTCATCCAAGGCTGCTGGTGGCGCGGGCGGTGTTGGCGGTCGTGGAGGAGGAGAAGGGGGTGCTGGCGCGGCGGCGGGTCTTCCAAAAAGCCTTGGGTCCGGTACCGTTTGGTTCACGCCAACAGCGGCGGCCCAAGCATGGGTCGCCGCGCACCATTCCTCCAAGGTTTTGTATTCGCCCCGTTGCGGAGGTCCGGCCCGGCGGGGAGGTGATGCCGAGTTGTGGCTCACATGCAAGGTGGTGGGTGATGGAGCTCAGGGGCGGCGGGATGGAGGTGAACTGGGGGGTGTCCACGAGCCTTCCAAGATCCAGTTGTTGTCTGAAACAACAAACAGGTCCGGACAAGCCCTCTTACGCGGCCTGGGGTGAGAGCTGGATTGGGGGGGGAGCTCGAGGGATGCTGTCGCTAAGCAAGCAGCAACAATGGCCGCAAGGGCAAGCAACACAGGCGCGTTGACCGGGGACGATTGAACACGCGTGCCCGTTCCGGGCGCAGAACTTGCATGGGAGCATATTGGCGATGATGCGGAAGGAGGACGGGGAAGGTGGGGGTGGTAGTGGAAGTAGCGGGGGTGGTAGTATGGTGAAGCAATGGGAAACTTCTGGGGACAGAACTCAAGTTGGGGGGGGATGTGGTGTCAATTTATAGACACGGATTGGGAACTGTGTCGCGGCTGCGCACTCAGCATTGGAGGCAAGCGGGCTCAGCATTAGGGTATGCAGAGTGCTCAGCAGCAGCCCCTGTTTGGCTCCGCACCCGGTGGACGGGTTGGGCTCAGCATTGAATGCAGCGTGGGCGCCAATCCGCCCCGGGGATTGGATTTGGAAGGTAGTGCGCTTGACTAGGTTCGCGGGCGCGCCGGTTTGGATATGTAGTGGAGGAGCAATCCGCGGGCTATGAAGGAACAGATGGAGCGCGCGTGCAAGCGCGCGGATCATGCCGGATATTACCGAACGCCCATGACGGGCACGGACAAATGGATACAGACAGGCGCGGGGGGCTCTGAGTAGGGCGCGGTGCGAGGACCGCGTCATGAGAAGGAAAAACTGGATGGAAGGAACGGCGTACGGACAACAGGGGGAGTTTGGTACGGAGGTGGGGAGAGGAGGCTTGGGTTTCTGCTATGGGGTTGTTTTCTGTTTTGTTGTCATACTGTTATTTGCGCATGTACTTAGGTTAGGTTTGAGAGGGAGTACTTATCCTCACTCTCAACTCCGGGATATGGAGAGGGAGGGAATCATCACATCACATCATCGGATTGGATCACTCATCTCACCAGAAGATTAAAGGAACTCATAGCGGATACACATCCAGGTGGAAAGTTCTTAGGATTGAAGGATTGGCGATTTCTCCCTCTCTCTACTTTTCTTTATCTCTTTATCTCCTTATTTCTATTTCTCATTTAAGTGCAACTTTGGACATCCTCATCTCCTTTCAAACGCAGGGAACCGTTAACTTCCAAACCTTGGGACAATTATAGGGGGATAACCCTTTATTCTTTCCACACCGCCCGCGCGCATCCGCCCAACAACCCGTTCCAGGTATCTGGGGCGTACCCGCGTGACCCAATCCGCGCGTCTTGCAATGCCCGGTCCGCTTGGTCCGCGCAAGCTTTCCAATCCGCGCAAGCCTTCCAATCCGCGCAATCCGTTGTCTCCCGTCTCCAGGTGCCAAGCACGACCCGACCGCTGCTGGGCCTACCTGACTGCTGCTGAGCCCGCCGCTATTGCTGAGCGCGCCGCCCGCAGCCCTTTCCTGACTCGCGTCCATAAAAGAGCACCACACCGGGAAATAATGATGGACCACCACATCCCCTCCTTCTCTTATTTGGAATTTGGATCCCGCCTCACCACTTTTGAGTGTTCACCACATATTGCTTTCACCTCCAATGGCTTCTACAACTTTCCCCATATCAACAAAGGCAACCTCTCAGAATATTTGTTTTTACTTGTTGTTCCAACAAAAACATCAAATGTAAAAATTATTGACAACAAGGATGAATATCAAGTATCTGATGGGCAATTTGTTTTTCCTGACTTAGGTTTGGGTATTGATTCCAAAGAAAAAGGTATTGTAAAAATGGTTTGGGCAGAAAATAAGTACAAACACTGTACTTTTCCTGCTGTAGACACTGCCACTCATACAAGGATGGCTATGTCCATGCAAATCAACAAAACCACCAGGAACACCTGCAGGGACTTAAAAAGTGGGGCAATATACTCTAGAAAAAAAAATTTAAATAAAAATAAAAAATATTTTTTTATTGGTGGAGTTTCAAATAGTCTCAAACATTGTAGTAATCAAAAATAATTTTTTTTTTTATTTTTAAAATTTTTAAATTCAATATATTTACAAGCCAAGCAAAATATTTTTTTTTTATTTTTAAAGTTTTTAAAGTAAATATATTTACAAGCCCAACAATTGAGTGATTTCCTTGATTTCATCCACAGTTCTACTTCTACCAATACATTCCATGGTTATGGATAACCTATTTTTTTATTCTGTGGCTAGCCTTTCCCTCTCCTTTTGGAGTTGGACTTCCTCTTGATCCTTCTCCTTTTCCTCTTTTTGAAACTCCAGCTCAGCCTGTTTAATTTGCCACTCAGCATCCAACTTTTGTTGATGAGCCAAACTCTCAGCTTTTTTTTTTCTTTTGACAATCCATAGCCAGTTGACAATCCCACTTCTCCTTTTCAAACTGAAGTTTTTCAGATTCAATTGGTGATTTCACTGTTTTTCAGAGGGAAATAGGAATGAGCTGGATTTTGAAAGCAAGGAGAATCCAACATGCTTACTTGAATCTTTATTCTCCATGATATCCTCAAAGCCAGAAAAGCTTGAAGTATTTCTCCTCTTTTGATGTCTATTTGGGTTGATGTTGATGGAATTTGAGGCCTTTTGCTTTCCCTTTGCGGAGGAGGTTTGTGTTGGAATGTTGTTGCTCTCATTTGAAGGGGATGTGGGAGACCCTATTGGATTGAGTTTTTGGCCAATCAGGAATGGATGAGCCTGTTTTTTAACAATCTAAATCATTCAGGATTAACCAGACAGAATAGAAAAGAACTTGGGTGCTTACTTGTGCAGATGTTGATGTTAGTGGCAATAAAAGAATAACATCCTCCTCATTGGCAAAGTTCTCCAGTTCTTCCACCCCAGGAAGAGAGCAATCAAAAGAAGGAAGTTGGTTCTTCCAAGGTCCTGTTTGACTCATCAATCAATGCTGAATTAGATGCAATTGGAGCTGACTGTGTTGGAATATCCTCCTTGGCATTGGATGGGGGCCACTCCAAGTCAAAGGTCTCATCAGGTTCCTCATTGCTAGGCTGAGCATCCACAGCCAAGTCCTTGGTATCAAATGAATCAGATTTTTGGGCATTCAAAGCAGCAAGAGGGGTGATGTTGGCCTTCTTTCCAAAGATCTGATCCATTTGAATATAAAAAGGACAAATGGAGTCAAACTTATCAACCACCAAGTTGATTTCTTTGGCTTTGTTGGAGTTGGTGATACCAAAGCCAGTGGAGATTGACATGGAGTGGGCCTTTTTGTACTTGGCTTGATAATTCTTGAATTGCTCCCTCATCTGTTTGGATGACAGATCCAGCCTACTTTTTGTTTTATTCTTGGGTTCATTGGCCATCAGAAGATAAGCATTGACCTTGGAGGATGGAATTTGGCCAAATCAGGTTTTGTTGTTGGATCCAAAGCAAGCATTGTAGTTGGAGGGAATTTTGAGCCAGTTCACCAGGATGAAGTGATCAGCTCTCTTGAGCTGACTTGAGCCTTTGGAGGCTGATGGGTTAGGATTTTTGGATTTTGAGTTCCTGGGGGATGTTTGCTTTTGTCCATTGGTTTATTTAGTGGACTTGTGGGGGGAGGATCATGAAGGGGCCATTTAAAAAGATTAAGAGGGATGAAGGGATGAAGCAATAAAGTGATTAAGCAATTAATTTATGAAGGGATGTGATGAAAGCAGGGATGAGGGATGAAGCAATAAATTGATGAAGGGATGTGATGAAAGCGGGGATGAGGGATGAAGGGATGTGATGAAAGTGGGGATGAGGGATGAAGGGATGTGATGAAAGCAGGGATGAGGGATGAAGAAATAAAGTGATGAAGCAATGAAGTGATAAAGGGATGTGATGAAAGCGGGGATTGCGCAATGAGAGGATGGATGTGATGAAAGCGATAAAGTGATGAGAGTGATGAAGCAAGTTGAGAGTGATGAAGTGATGAGGGGATCAGGGGGATGAAGTGATGAGAGCAATGAAAATCAATTTTTTTGGATGAGGTTGGAGGTAGAATTTTTTGGATGATGCTGGAGGTTGAAACCAGGGGTGATGATGTGGAATGACACGGTTGAACTGGTGAAAGCCTTTATATACTTTATTTGATTATTTGAAAAAACCCATTTATTTCCAGGTAACTCTGACACGTCTGATCTGAAATAAGTGGTTTTTTTTTGATTTTTAATGGTGGGTTTGAAATGGCATATTTGGGTTGAAACCCACCATTAAAAAATGGTGGGTTTGCTTGACTCTGATCAACCCTAATGGGAGGGCGGTTCACACACAAATATTGGGAATACAAGCTGGTGTCTAAGAGGTTTAAAACATCTCAGGAAAGGTTGAGAATCCCATACTGGTGTTGGAGACCCAGGTTTAAATGAATTCCAGGGAGTAACAGGCCTTAAAAGATTAAGTTGATATACAATGATCTAGATGATATCTGGTTCAAGAAAACTGTCTGGTTGTAAAAGTTTCTGCAGTTAATTTTTTGTTCCTTGACCAAACTCACCATTTTTGACAGTAGGTTCTCCAAGATGAAAATACCCCCCTAACTGATGTATTTCAAACTGATGGGCTTCAAACATCAAACATTCCATTTATTTATTATCATCCAACAACATGCAAATCAACTTAATCCACATCATCTCCATAAACACATCCCAACACCAGCACACTAAGTTCTTCCATCACCCCCATCACACCATGCACCAATTGTGTCCTCATCATTCCTTCACCATACCTACTTCACCACATCAGCTTCTACCACAGCTTAAACTCTTCAATCCACAAATCTCTAAACTAAAATCCAGAGAGCGGGGCAAAAAATTTGATCCAACTGCTGACCAAGGATTGATTTCTTTTGGACTCAGATCTGCAACATGATTATGAACACTTGAAAGGCCTACTCAAGGCACCATAATTGGTCACCTTAGATACACACCCTTCACTATCCTTTGTAAATTAAATAAAAAACTCTTGAGATCCCACCCAACTTAAACTTACCATTCAAGAAATTTCTTTTTTCTTTTTTTGGAGTTGATCAAAAAAAAAAAATCAGAATTTCTTAAAAAGTCTTTCAATCCTCAAAAAAAAATTCAGCTTTGAGTTTCACTTTCCAGGCTTAAAAATAAAAACAGAGAGCTTTGATTGATTGGATCAAACATATCTTCTTGATTGGATATAGTTTGTTTGAATTGTGTACCAAAAGGGTGATCATAGCCATCCTAGGACTTTAAATGTATTCCAGCTGTAGAAAAACCAAAGAAGATCAAAATAGAATACCCCAGATTATTAACACTGAAGGCTTTCTGGGTTGTATTGGATTGGTTGATGGGACAAAAAATCACTCTAGTTCAAATAAAAAAAAAATAGAAACCCAGAGATTGATGGAAACTACTACTTTGATAGCAAGAGAAGGGAATAAATTTCTTTTTCATTGATTGAACCAAAACCTCACTATATTTGATAACATCTTGAATCAATTTGATTTTTTTTTTTTCCACCATCAAATCAATACTTGGTTACTATTCAACTTGTTTTCAAAAATAAGAATAAATCAATAAAACCCACCAAAGTTTCATTTAAATCACCCATTTTGGACCTCTTAAGTTTCATTCAATTATGATCAAGAGAACTTGAATCTCACAAGAACCTCAAGAAAATTTTGATAGGACAATTCTGATTTTAGTGACCAATCCTTTTTCTCAAAAAAAAAAACCATGAGGTTTCTCTCTCTGGATGATCTAGATAAACAATTAAAATTCAAACTCTATCCTTGGGATCAAAACTGTACATATGTGCCATTGAGATTCCTGAACAGAAGACAATCCAGCTTGTGAGAAATGAAATATCAGCTTCAAACCTTCATAGAAGTGAAGATGATCACAAATTTAAACATTCAAACTTGTTGTATTGTTCATAATCTATTGGATGATATGAAAGATGAATGGGACAGACCCTTTGAATCTGGAATTCCAGATCCTCCAGAGCCATTCCAAAAATGTTCAGGTTCCTTTTTTTTTTTTTTTTTTTTTTTTGAGAGGAGGAGTCTTGATAATTGATGGATACCCTCTAAGTCATCAGTCCCACCTCAAGCTCTCTGTTGAAGTATTGAACCCATTTGGCTCATCATCACCACTCTTGCCACTTCATTTGCCTCAATCTGACATCTTCTTGTCCCTCATCTTACTGAAAACTTTGTCTTATGACCATCTATTGTCCCTTAAGGATCATTTTTTTGATTGAACTCAGCCCATAGATGATCTTATCATCATCTTTCCTACAGGAATTAAAGCAACCTCATAGGTGGTCATATTATTTATATGCCCATATGATTATTTAGTTTCTCTTATTTATATTGTTGTTTTTTTTTTGACTGAAGGAAGTACTGCTATCCATGATCAAATTATTTTTTATATATATATTTGATTATGCCTCCTCAAGGGGCTCTCTAGATTTTAATTTATTTCATTTGAAATTCCAATTTGTTATCAACCTGCTTTTTTTTTTTGTCCTTATTTTTAAAGCTATCAGAGCTTAGAATTGAACTTGAGGTTTGCCTCACTCAATGTTTGATGATCCCATCAATTTGCTTCCAAAATCAAGTTTTCTAAATCCATTAATCTTTCTTAAGAATAAGTGGTTTAAAAAAGATCTTGATTGATGTATTCTTGGTGTTGATGAATGTACATCACTTGTTTGTGTTAGAATCCCAAATTTAGTCTAGTTGTGCACTATGTGATTTGAAACAAGTACACCATTTCTGACACTAACCATAAGGATCTGATGATTTAATTGTTTTTGGTTACACAGGGCCTGTTGTGACATTTCACAATTGAAATTGGGATGAAGTTGTCATTTGTCTGTTGTGGTTCAAGAAAGTGTACTCTACAAAATATCCAGAACAAGACTTCTCAACTCCAGGAATTATTCAAAAGCTCCTTGGCCAAAATATCCAACCAGCACTACTAGGATAAGAACTACTCTGAAAATCTCCCTATACATGTCTCTGCAACAGATCCTCCTGGAAAAAAATCCTTGAATTCTCTCTAATTTTGTTGTTGGTTCTATAGCTCTGAAATCAATAAGAATTTGTAAATTTGATATTGTTGATTCCACTAATTTGAATGATTGATACCCCTTGACCATTATACAAACAAAGAATTTATATATACAACTCAAATCAGACTTTGGAGAAAGAAAACAGAATTTTTTAAAAAAAAAAAATGAATCCCTCCATGCTACCCTTCCCCCTTATGTGCCTCTGAAATTGTCTTTGACTGATCCCAGCTATGATCTCCTTAGATCCAATCCATCAGGATACATTATTTATGGTATTAATCGTGATCTCCACTAGTCTTACTACTCAATCCACCCCAAAATGCCTACTCCAGAAGATCCCTGTCAATCATCTTCAGCAGATCAACTTTGATCTCTGCATACTGCATCCTCAACATTTGTGTCCTATCATCCCAACCATCACATAACTTATCCTCAACTCCTCTTCATACCCCATAGTCAGCCTCCAAAGACATACTTGATAATCCACTGATTTCTTTTCTTAGTCATAAGTTCCTCCACACACCTATACTCATACACTTCCAATGTGGTTTCCTAAGTTTGTAACTTGCAGAACATGACTGACTCCTGCTTATCACACTGAAACAGTCAAGCATTGGTCTCAGACTTTCATTTTGCTTCAGATCCCACATCTGACCACTGCTGATCCTTTTTCTGCCTCCAGTTCAGGCTAGGAAAAGGGCTGAGCTCAGCTTTTGTACCTAGTGTGCTAAAGATCCCACATCTGACCCCTGCTGGGCCTATACTATTCATTTCCATGAACAGATACCACACTGGCTGTCATGCTTCAAGCTTAAGGATTATTGTCTCCCTCACTTTGATATATTTTTTCCTCAGTACCATCTACCTCAGTCCATAGGCATGACAAATAGAAGCACAACATCAATGGTGCCTTCTGCTTATCAACTCTGGCTTGCATAACAACCTTCCATTCTTGGTAACTGAATCAGCACCTACTTGAAAACCTCACAGTTAACTCTACTTCAGTCAACCATCCATTTGAGCTCTGCTCTTCAACCCTGGGTATCAATAGCCCTTGGGTTCCCATTCCCAGTCACACACTCTTGCTAGCTCACACCCATGCTAATCAGCCACACCAACTGTATAGTTTGAAATTGTACTAGTCCCTTACCCTGCATAAATTACATCCTCATATTTGCATTGTCTCTCAGGTCACTCCTTCCTATCTCATCCGTTACACCCTTGTACTCTCAGGCTCTATTGCCTCACATCTATTCTATGACCTTGGAAACATCTATACCATTATTTCATCTCCCAATCCCTTTCATATCATTCATTGACTCTTAACTTTAGTTGGCCATCCATCAAGTTGTATCTAGTCACTTTAGATTACCTTATAAAGGCTATGCCGCTTTCCTGAAGATTGTCTCCTCAGTTAGTTAATTTCATACTTTCCTGCATTTTTTCTAAATCCAATCATCACATCAGGCTTGGCTTTAGTTTCCTTTCCATTGGAACAATTCATCCATCTCACTGTGTGTCAAGTTACCCAACCATAAGTTTGCACTTTACAGTTAGCTCTGCTACCTTTCACTTGTCCTTGCGCTCACAATCATCTAAGATTTCCCTATAGTATGTGGGGTGGTCATGTGATACTGGTCCACAAACATGGATGTAGTCTCAACCATTGGTAAAGCCCAACCACACAAACAAACTTGTAGCACATCAGCACCTTGCACAAGGTGTGTGTGTGGAGGGGGGGTCATTCTGCCTCTCCACTCACCAAGGGTTGGCTTGTCTTGTCTTGGTCTGTAAAGACCTGATGTGCCATCTGAAAATTCTGCTCAGGATTTCAGGACCTAAGACTTATGATGGCATTCTTCTTCATAAGAGCAGGTTTGGTGTTGAGTCCAACAGTTTGAAACTTTTCAAGGATCTCAAACCAATTCTCATTCATTTTTTTTTTTTTTTTTTTTCTTTCTTTCTATGATCTCTTCTTCAAAGCCTCCCCAGCCTGAGGTGTTTCACATCCTTTGATGACTGCTTTTTTTTTTTTTTTTTGGGGGGGCGGGGGGGGGGGGGGGGGGGGAGGGAGTGGGTGGGTTGATTCTAAATGGGATTTGAAGCCTTCTTCTTTCCCCTCTTGAATGTGTCATTCTCTTGTTGAACATCATCACTATTATTAGAGGGGGTGGTGATCTGAGATGTCCGATGGGCCCAAGGTTCCTATCATTCAAACAAAAAAAAAAAAAAAAAAAAAAAAAAAAAAAAAAAAGCGGGGGGAGGGGGTCCAGCCATCAACCTGAAATCAGAAATGATTCATTCATCAAGAGATCCACGAATGAAGAGATTGAATCCTGACTTGAGAGTAGTTTGAAATTGAAATGGAGATGTGAGTAATCGGATAGGGGTGGGTCATTGGTAAGTTGAAATCATCTTCTCAAGACAGATTCAATCGATCCAAGTTAGGAAGTCATCCTCCAAAAGGTTTCAAGCCATGGATGGATCCATCAAATCATATGACTAACACCAAGATGGAATCTGTTGTGGATCTCATTTCGGGGTTAGATATAGGTGTAGTAAGCCTCCTTCAGCTCATCAGAAGCTGGTCATTCAAGGGACCCAAAAGGGTTCTTCACTTGTGATTCCCATCGTTAGCGTTAGAGCTCTTCAGGATTGGATGGATGAACTCAGACCTTATAGGAATCGAGATTCAAGAACTGGTGGGATGATCTTTGTTAGGATAAATGAGCTAAAAGACCGCGATTGAATTCGATTAAGAGTAAGAAAACGCATTGAGACGATCAGGAATCAGAAAGTTAACTAAAAGAACGGGAAGTGGATCAGATCAGTCAAGCACGACAATGACGACCAGATTGAGACAACCCATGAGACTACAACGACCTTCAAGAGAGCTTGTGTTGATGGTGAGATCGAGTTAAGGATAAGGTCAGAAAGACTGAAAACGATAGATACGAAAGAAACGTTTGAATAACGTACCCGATCCGAGACCCACAACTGTTGAGTCACCCGCTTGGTCAGCTGATGATTCGATTTCAACACGAGCAAGTCTCGAATCGGACCTCACAGGTGAGTGTGGACGGTACTCCAGAATTGGAGTGTTGACGAAGCCGGAGCCGTCCACTGCTGTTAGAGACAGTCAGAAGGAAAAGAATCGAAGACAAAAAGAACACTTCAGGGTTGAGGATGAGGGAATGAGCAGTGTTCAGCAAACTGCAGTCTCAACAATCAAATTAAAAGAATTAATCCTTCTAATCTCTGGATCACCAAGTCCATCATCCCATGGGCTTCATCGGTGCTGTTGATCCCAAATCCAGCGTAGATGTATTCTTGGGTCGGTTGACCATCGGTTCTTCAACCGCTCTCCTCAATCGGTTTCGATGACAGTCCAAGCCTAAACCTTACACGATCCTTCTTCTTTTCCATCATTCTTCCACGAGCAGATAACCCTCCTAAACTTAACACAACTTGTGATATGTCTCTCAACACAACTTTCATTTATTTATCCTTTTCGATCCTCGGGTGAGAATTCTGGAGTCTTTCTTGTCTCTAGTTGACCTGAGAATCTAGGCTTGGTTTCGAGACTGAATGAGGACCGGTTCGATCTCAAACTCCATAGAGACCACTTCGGTTGGCTAAACTAGCAATTCTCGAGTTTAGTGATCGAGGTGATGGATCATTCTCTCGAAAGAGGAAGATGATAGGGTAGGTCACTTTCCAGTCGGCGGCCAAGGTGGTGGGTGGTATGTACCTCCTACCTTATCACCCCACCAAGGTTTCCTCGACGACCCACTCTTGTCGATCGACTATGAACCGCACGACTCAGCTCGACGAGAAGCTGGCCGACTCGAGTGACAGACAACCCTCGCCGCCGTATGGGGAAGGGGGGCAACGACAGAGTTGATCATCCAAGGCTGCGTGGCCGACCGGCTCCCTGTCGCGACGCTTAGGTAGCCTCCCGTGGCCAAGTGGACTGGTAGAGTCGATCGAGTACGAGCGATACTGAAACCCTCACCGATCTCGATCGAAGGGGGGGTGGGGGTACGGACCGCTTGAATCTGAACATCAGGTGATTCGGCAGACCCCATGGTTCCTGTAGGGAAGGGGGTGAGAGGTGGATCTGATCCGGTCAAGGACCCAGTTCGATGACCATACACCATCGGGGAAGCATCAAAGACCCGAGAGATATACGATCACGGCTACGACACATCAAGCTTCTGAGGGAGGTCTTTTTTTTTTTTTTTTTTTGGAAGAGTTGGAGGGGAAGGGAATGAAGAAAATGGTTCCATTGCTTGTTTGGGTTTTGTTCTAGGCTCGATGAAGCAAGAGAGAAAGAGAAAAGCGAGGGTGCGATGATGTGAAAAAAAAAAGAAAAGGGAGGGGGGGGGGGGGGAGGGTGACGATGGTGTTTTTTTTTTTTGATTTTTTTTATGTGAGGGGGAGAGGTGGGGGAGATAGTGGGTAAGATGAAAGATCAACAAAGTAAAACGATACGGATCTATTAAAGAAACTTAAGAACGATTATGACGACTATGGGGTAACTTTAAATGGTGATGATGACGATCTCGACTGCAGGATGAAATGAGCTGTACAGATGTGTAGTAGAGGTAAGTATAGATTTATTCGAGCATATGTACGGAACAAAGACGTAAAAAAGGAGAGAGAGCCAAACAAGGAAAGGTGTGCGTATGAATGAATGAATAACAACCAAGTGATGGTCTTCCTTTATCTACTAGCCGTGTATATATATTTTTTCAATTTTTTCATCGTTTCGCCTAAATTTAAACCAAGTAGAGTGAACCAGAGACCGCTATCACCAATAAAATATCATGTCGTCGGACTGGAAACTCGACGAGAAAGGAGCATATCCCAACAAAATAGGAAAAATCAGAGCAGGTTGAAACCAATGAGGGTGATGGATGTATATCTGTTAAAAGAGAGCAAACTTGAGATTGAGAAAACAATCGAGCCTCGAAGCATCTTTGTAAAATCTTCTATTAATTCAGCAACTCCAGGACCAACGTATTTCAATTCGGGTTGTTGTTGGCAGCCCAAGCCTTCTCCCTCTCTTGCAAGAGCATTGCGCTGTCAAAGCCGCCAGAACAACCCCGTCAAATGTTATCAGAATGCAAGGAGTAAGGATGAGGGAAAGTTCGAGGCGAACAAAAAGACTGACTTGAGTAATCGGGTAACTTCTGGCATGGCAGGTCTCGCATCCGGGTTGGTGTCCCACATCCTATCTATCAACGCCACGATCTCTCGACCCCATTTCCTTCTAATCATGCTCGTACTCGGGCGATGATTCTTTTTACCGACCTCATCAAATATCGCATGTTCATTCATTCCCTGTAAAGAAATGCGACTTTTTCCCCTTAGATCTGTCAACTTGACGCGCCAGAGACATATGAAACTGACCTGGAAGGGGTATGTTTTCTCTTTGAACGGCCAGCACAAAACCTCCCAAAAGACTAATCCGAGTGCATAGACCTAAAAAAACCAGGAGAGAAAAGACCGGCGACCCAGCGTGTTAATGAGGAAGATAACGTAGAGGGATGGTTTAGACAGATAGAGGCTCACGTCAATACTGTGATTGTACGATGGATGGGCCACCCAAAGTTCAGGAGCTTGCCAGTTCAATGTTCCACAAGTAGTGGCGCACATCGACATCACGTCTCTTTTGACTCGAGCTAAACCCTAGAGTATCAGAAGCAACAGGACGATGGGACGCGGCACGTTCAAGTTCGAGATTCCAGCGGTTCACACGATCGGTCGGGTCACTTACAAAGTCAGTAATCTTGGCACTTCCGTTGGCGGTAATCAGGACATTGGGACTCTTCAGATCACGATGAATGATCGATGGGGTGCGCATGTGCCTGGATGAACAGGAAAAGAGGAGGAGTCAATACAACCTGTGGCAACGGTGTCAAGGGTTCACGCCACTCGAAAGATCCAATGAGAGAAAAAAAAAAAAAAAAAGCCTGACAAGTATTCAACGCCTCTGGAAGCGTCCAATATCATGGCCAAAATTTGAACGTAGGGAGGACATGGGATCTTGCGAATGTAGCTGTACATCGATATGTAGCATTTGGAGACGAGTAGAAAAATAAAACACGTCAATCTCATGATTTCATTCAACAAAACACCCGTCTAGTCTCCCAAGTGAAAACTCAACTCGTATAGATCACCGTTGCGGCAAAGTTCGGTGACGATGGTGCATGGTACCGTTTCCCCCACCGAGACACCGATGAAACGGACAATGTTGGGATGTCTGTTGAATCGATCATGAGAAGAACAGCATTCTACCCATGAGCTTGGCATACGATCACGAAAGCTCTGCGCTAGAAGCCTACCGAAGGTCTCTTAATAATCCCAGCTCCTTGATGTCCAAGTCCGTCAAGCGACCGCGAAGATCGCAGATGGCAACTCGAAAGTTGCGGTATCGGCCCATGTAAACATCTTTGAAGCTGCCGCTTCCCACTTTGTGCTCCCGGGTCTGAGGATCGGACGAGGAGAGAAAGGTTAGAAGAATGAAATAGGTCTGGGGGAGTTATGGTCGACAGGTCCAAAGAGGATCCGAAAGAGTTAAACGAACTAATTTTTCGGGAGGAATCTCCTTGTCCGATAGTTTCAAGTCTTCCAAATCCAACAGGACATCCAAGTCTTCGGGGGGAGTTTGACGAGGACGTTCGTGCTCGGCTTCCTGTCCCTCCTCACCTTCAGTTTCGGTGGAAGTGGGAGGTGAGGGGGGTGAGGAGGACTTCATGATGATGGTGCCATTGGGCGCTGCAACGGCCGTTCGGGGCGTCTGGGCGCCCTTCAACGTCCGAGGTTCTGTAATCGACATGGGTCCTTCCCCCCCAACGTTAATGCTCGACATGCTCAGTTTGCCGATTGGACCGATCGAGGGGACCTTGGTGCCCACGAGACGAATACTGCGGCGTTTGTTGTTCCGGGCTGGATCATCGAGCAAGGGTATCATCGGAGGGTGTGACATGACTGCGGCGTTCTCGGTCGGCTGCGGAGGCACGTTCCGTTTGGGTTGGTGATGAACCGCTGGACTGCGGATCGAGGGGTCAAGCTGATCGATTGGACAGTTATTGCCTTGAAGGCCAGTGGTTGCAAGATAGTTAGCCAATTGAGTCTGAGGGGATTGAACCGATTGCTGGAATGGACCGGGTATCGCCATCCGAGTGGCAGGCTTGGCACTACCGCGAACGGTTTCTTGATGATCCGGTTGAGCGGGGGGCGCATGACGACGGGGACGGAGATTGTAGATACCAGGGTTGAACTCAGGTGAGTAGAGTTGCGGGTCGATCGAGTCTTCGAAAGATCTTTCCTGAGAATGATCGTCGGTATCACATTCGGAAGTCGAGCTCATGAGCGAATCCTCATTCTCCGAAAGTCCCGCTGCACGACGCTGGGCGAGATTGGTCTCACGCTGTGTGAGATGGGATGACGGGGGGGGGGGGGGGAGGGCGAGGGAATGGAAGAAAAGCGACTCGTTTGATTGAGGACTTTGAAACTGATGGAGGAGTGGTGAGAGCTCAGATTGAGAACCGAGGAGGCGCTTACCCATACTAGTAAGGACTGGACCATTTCTCGCTTGGTGAGTTCCCTCGAAGGGATCAACAGCCCACGTTCCCGACAGATGTCACGTAAGCGATTGTGCTTCTTTTTCATCAAGCTTGCTTCGGTGGCATGGGACAGACTGTAACTGGGGGCCATGGTAGAGGGAGGAGGATCGATAGACATGCCTGAGGAGACAGAGTTTCGAGGGGCAGGATCGAGTAGGAAGACGTGAGACCGAGATGGCAGGGTTAGACGTAAGAGGGGCAGGGGTAGACAAGAGTGAGCGATCGCTGACTGACCTCGGTAGATGGCAGTTTGAGGGGCCAGGGCGATAACACTGGGACTGATCTGATTCTTGACGATCGCTGGGTCTTGCTTGTGAGTGTAGGGATCGTCGGGGGTCCCACGGTAGACCATCGTGACGGGAGCGGGTTTCTCCTTCTTAGAGGGTCTGTTGGTGAGCAGGGTTTTCGGGCAGTCGCTCGAAGGGTTTCCCGATCCGAGGGAGTCACTACCGGCAGCACGCTCGCGTTTCTTGGGCGGTGGAGGGGGGAGGGGCATGGGGTGTTCGAAAGGATCCGGGTGGGACTCGGGGAGAGTATCGGGAAGGATGTTGGGATGGAGAGCGCTGAGTGGGTTGGCGAGTAGCGAGGGTGGTGGTGGTGGTAGGGGTGATGGAGCTGGGGGTAGTACTACTTGGTGAGCTGGGGGTAATCGATTACAGATCTGGGTCGTCGTCAGTGGGTTCGTCACAGGGGTCGTCAAGCTTGAGTCGTAAGGAGAAGGGGAAGACAGATGGTGGGCAGGATGGATTGTACGCTGGTCAAAGACGGACTGAAGATGGTCAAACGAGGGATGAAGGTGGGAGGGGGGTGAGGGCGAGGGCTCGATGTCTAATCTATGGTCGGCAGGAGGGAGGGTGGCAAGAAACGGATGGAAGGGTTGAGGGGGGGGGATGATGGGGGGAGAGGAGGGAGAGGAGGAGGAGGAGGAGGAGGAGGAGGTAGACACAGGTTGGGGAGTGGTGGAGATGGAGTTGGAGTTGGAGGTAAGGGGGGGCAGAGGCCTGGCAGGCGGGGGCGGAGGGGCTGGTGGGCGGCTGTCTGACGCTTGCCTCGGGGGGAGGAAGCCTGGGGGGGGCGACATGGGACGTCGAGGGGAGGGTGACGAGACGCGGAAGGGGGGGATGGCTGGGGGGGGTGGGGCTGGGATGGTGTTTGAGGTTGCGAGGAAGGGTCCTAGTCTCGAGTCTCGTCGATACCCTGGGCAGTCAGTGGGTCGCTCGCAGGGGATCGAGACACGGGGCGGGGGGCCGATCCTAGGGGTTGGCAGGGCGCAGTGAGAGCAAACCCAAGCGAGCTGGAGGAGGAGGAGGATGATGTCAAGCTTGGGAGGCAGGGGTGGGTGGGGTATGGTCCGACGTAGGCACGAGAGGTGGGTGTGGAAGAGTTAAACAAGTATTTAAAGATGTATCGAAGCGGAAGTGGGGGGTGTGGGTAGTCGGATTGGGAAGAGAGAAACTGGTTCTAGGAGTAGGTCATCATCGGACTGAGCCTGAAGGGATGAGATATGAAATATTATTTATTTACTCGATGCAATACTCGAGTCAAAGTATCCACGATCACTTTGGCTTGGATCGTGACTGACACGAGATGAGGTTTACACAACCAGGGGCCGATGGGATGTGGTTGGTGATGATGAGTAGCTTGACTTGGGGAACCCACGAGCCGCCAAGTGAGACTTGGTAGTGGGTGATCAGATAGTTGGCAAGGGTAGAACTCTACTGGATCGTCGGATGAACTGGGATGGAGCCATGGGGCTGAGTGGGAGAGTGAGTGGAAGGCTAGAGGTTCTCTCGCCGTCGTCGTCGTCGTCGTCGTCGTCGTCGTCGTCGTCGTCGTCGTCGTCCTGAGTTTTTTCGATCACTATTTAGTCTGATGAGAGTAGTAATCGTAATTAAGATTGATGATGATTTAGTCAAGGGCCTCGATTGCAAATCGTCGAATCGATTGGGGGATTTCGAATCAGGAATCGGATTTGGATTGATGGCGCCCTATGGAGTGGGTGAAATCAATTCAGGGCTGGTCAGGCTGAATCGGTCAAGAGACTCTGTGGGAAGGTGTGGATGGGGTGTACGTAGTCAGAGTACATACATACAGTACTCAGATCAATGGAGGATGCAGTAGCTAAGAGTAGAGTAGCCTTATTGAGCAATAAGTTCTAATCTCAGTGCTTCGAATTCATCATCAAGATCTGATCAGGAACCCGGTGAGTGTCTCGAGTCTCAAATAAGTGTAGAGTCAAGAAGAGGAAGTTGGGGTAAGGTTTCCAACTCGGATAGGATCCGATCGATGATCAGAACCGAAGCCGGGCGGGCACTCCTCCTTCGACAGCTCCGAACCCGAATGGGGGTTTAAGACTTGGAGACTCCTCACATCGCTCTGAACTCTGAACTCTACTCGATCGATCGCGTCACTGGTCAACTTCCCACTCACTCTCACTCTCACTCTCACTCTCACTCTCACCCACTGTCGAGAGACTTCATCGATCAAATTGACACCTCACCACCAGACTAGATCGACTACACTATCGATGTACTCAAACCAGTCGAGACTACCAATCTCATCATCTTTCACCCGGATCGACCGGGGTTCGGGCGATCATCAATCCGATTAATAACTTACTCATCATCTCCTGCTGACTCAGAGTCATCCTACACACATACTTGTTGACTTATCATCAGTTGATCAGAAGACCATACTGATCCATCTCATCCTCCACTCCCACTCTAACCCATCTCATCCCATCTTAAACTACCACTTCGATCCGGTCATCCTACGCCTTTTCATCATCCATCACCTACCTACTTACCACTCCGGCACCTCATCCTACTCCTCCAACCTGCCTACCCACTCGCTACGTAACCCGTGTTGGACATCACCTTGGATGGCTTCCAAGCTCCATCCGATCGGTCTTCCAAATCGATCTCAAGTCATCACCTCAGTCAATCCATCATCACTTCCATCGACCGCTCGCTCCTCGTAGATCGCTAGACCACTCCAATCCAATCGATACCCTCCCCTCTTGGGGCGTTCTTACTCATCCCCCCTTAATTTAGTCTTACGTTCTTCCCCTCTCATCATCATCGATCCAAGCACTTTCACCATCTCACACCACCATCACTACTACTACTACTCACTGACACCAACTCCCTCACTCCTGAGATCATTCATCCCCCCTCAGAATAGTGTATATACCTACATTCATCAACCCCTCATCCGACCCTCTCATGACTCATCCGCCTGGCCTGGTCACACTCACCAAAGACACACGTCGAACAATCAATCTTCTTTCTTTGACCCCCGCGGGCGCGTTCAGGGTTCTCATCGATCCCAATCCATCGAATCTTTCGCTCCTGCTCGAGCACTCCTCAGAGGCCCTCCTAGGGAGTTGCGTCGATGGTGGCCTCACACCACTCGATCAGACTCGACGCCTCCGCTCAAGCGGCCCCGGAGCAGTTTGGGTCATCCCCAAAGACGATCCTGACCTCGGACTGACTCATGTTCGATGCCCTTTTGCTGATACCCGGCCAGACATCCAAACTAGTCCACTGAAGATGAAATTAAACTTTAAACTTGGAAGATTGATGTTTTCCTTTGTCAAACTTAGATCAGAACTTCAAGAAGTACCTCATCAAGCCAACTCAAAAAACTAAAAGAGTAAGTAACTCTGAAAAAAAAAAAAAAAAAAATATCATCCATCAGAAGTTTAAAAGGGGAAAGAAGGATTCACTGCAAGAAGGATTGACAAAGCTGTGGCGGTCGTTTATGGACTGACGACCGCAGAACAACAAATAGAAAAGCACGCCGCATCACATTCTAAATGTGGGGAACTGATGGGTTGGGAACACCTGAGTGACTTATGCGCAAGCTGAGTCATTGGCCATGTTGGCCGGATGCGGATACCCAAAGGCAGACAACAAAAAGCAATAGACCAAGAGAGAACGTATGAGTAAGCAACAGGTGTGGGACCAAGTTAGGGAAGAGGTTGATGGGATGGCAAACATGACAGAGGCAGTGAATAGGGTGAGACAACATGGGAATGTAGAAATCTCTGAGAGGTCACACCAAAGTGATGTCCAAAGAGGGGGCCAGAGACACAAGGGTTTGCCCTGGCAGGGCAAAGTCATCATATCGTCTTGTGATATATATATATATATATATATATATATATCAGTCATGAAAGATTGTGAAGGTTGTCAAGTGCAGAAAGATGGGGGAAGGAAATGGGCTTGCTCCTTGATTTCTGATGTATCTACTACATCAAGTGTCAGTATCTGAGAGGACAGAGGTCATCAGATACAGAGTAGGTAAACAAGGGGTTGATATAGCTTGAATCAACAGATTATGAGTTTAACCTAAGCTTTGCAAACAAGAATCAATCTTGACCTTGCAGAACTTACCTTAGAGAGAACTGTAGAACGATTAAAAAGCCTCCTTCTTAGGATGACTACCACCACCTTCATGATGTTCAAAGTATAGAAGGAGTACTGTACTGCAGAGGAGTTGATCCACCCCCCCCTCCAAGAAAAGAAAAAAAAAAAAACAACAACAACAACAACTTGACTCTTGATAAGCCTAGTCATCTACACCACAATCTTGAATCCTTTGATTTTGTGTTGGGTCCAATCTCTATATCTCCCTACTATCCACCCTCAATGATGATCATCACCGCATTCATTACCATCATCATCACCATCACCATCATCATCATCATCATCATCACCATCATTCCCCATATCATGCTAGTCAGCTATGCCTGAGTTCCTGTTTACTCCTCTTAAAATAGAATATGATTTCACATCTCATATGTCAACAAGTTGGTGTCTTTTGATTTATTCCTCAAATCTCTTATCTCTTGATCATTCTCTTATTATCCTCTTGTTTCTCATCAATCTCTGAAATCTTGGCTGATCTTAAATTGGTTCCTAGAATTTTTCAGTCAAGTTGGTGTGTTACCTTTTTGTTATTCAAATTCTGTAACAGGAAAAATTTAGTGACCTTTATCTCTATATTAATAATTTCATTATCTAATGAATCATGTCTCAGGCCCCCTCTGGGGATCTCTAGTGGTCTCTAAGATTAAAATCCCTTCTCCATTGGATCTTTTTAACCTTATCATGTCCATCACTCCTCAAAAAACACCTTAATCCTCATTTAAAAATCCTTCAAACGATACTTGAATATAGTAAGTATCATCAAGGTGCTCAGGCCCAACCTATCAACAAGCTCAGGTCAAGATTTCAGTAAGCTAAGTTCAAGCTTTGATCAAGCTCCACTGCACAGTCAATGTTCAAAAACTCTTGGATTTCATAATGGAGATAGATTCAACTAGAGAACAGAGAAAGCTTCAACTAGAGCTTCCTCAATGACCCTCCCTAGTGTTGGATTGCTGATGAAGAAATAAATGATTCAAGAACAAAGAGGGCTACGCCCCAAATAAAATCAGTTGAGAATCAAAAGAAAGATTTAATGAAGAAAGGATGAACAAAGAAGACCAACATCTGGCAACGGATCAAGACTTGATGGGTGACGATGATGAATTTGAATGTGAAAGATGGCATGAAGAATAGAAAAATTATAATAATAAAAGAATAGTGTAGTTCTTTCAAATGAAGGAACATTGGAGATCAGATTTGTTAGAATGGATTCAACAATAATGTGTGATAGTCTTACCAGTCAGATTGTTGATTGGTTGGATTTGAGAGTGGACGAGTTGACGTTGAGTAATAGGATGAAGAAGATTGAGATAAAGATGAGAAACAAAGAAAGAAAATAAGAGGTAAAGAAAAGAATAAGATTGGTGAAAGAAAGGTTGATGGGATAGAGGATCAAGTTGAGAATTGTTGGTGTGAGGATGATTCAGGTCGGTCAAGGATGATGGTTCATTGTGGTGTGTTGAAAGGATTCGTGGTCAAGGTTGGAGAGATTCAGTTGAGGATGATTTGTAATTTGGGAAATGATTGTGCAAAAAAGAGGAAGAGGAAATGAAAGGAAAAAGAAATAACATAGGAGTGACATGTGAAAAGAAATAGTGACAGATGAACAGAGAGAGCAGAGAGAGCGGGAGCGCGGGTGGACAGAGTAAGTTATTTGACACCCCCTGTGACTGGTAAGATCAAGCACTTAAAAGAAGGATCGATTAATTGAAGAAGTGAGGAAAGAGTAGGAAATGGAAGAGCTTTAGTTAATCCATCTGCTTTCATTTTGGCAGCTGGTATTAAGTTGACTGAAAGATTTCCTAGTTTTAGCTCTTTGCAAAGTGCTTTTGTTTTGATGTCAATATGACAAGTTTTTGAATTACATCCAAATTTCTTTAGTTTATCGTCAAGAACTTTATTGTTGATAAAGTGATGACTCAATTCTAATTCTTTCTTCCAGAGTTCTGCCACAAGACCTCTCATCCATATGGCTTTGAGAAAGGAGTCAAATAATGGGTTGAGTTCAGCTTCAGTTGTTGAGTGAGTGACGTTACGTTGCCTGTAGCTGCTCCAAGAGATAAGAGAATTAAAAAGAAGAGAAAGATGTCTGGACTGAGAAAATTGATTTTCCGTATCATCAATCCAAGTTACGTTGCTGTAACATTTGATTTGGGTTTTTGAATTATGTACTTGCAGCATAAGTTTTAAATTTTTTGTTGCTTTGAGATATTTCCAGCAACGTTTTACCTCTCTCCAGTGACAAATCCCTGGTTTCTTGCAGAATCTAGAAAGGCTAGAAACAGAAAAACTGAGATCCGGACGAGTTAGGAAGGCAATATAATTGATAAGGAATACGGCAGATCTATAATTGAAGTTTAGAGTTTTAAATTCTTTGTGTTCTTCATTGGAGGCCGGAGCTAAATTGATATTTGTGGTTAAGGGAACAGACAAGGGCTTGCAATCTATCATCTTCAGTTCTTCTAATCCGTTTTCAATGTGTTTTGGCTGAGAGAGCAAGATTTTGTTATTGACTCGTTCTTACTTCATTCCAAGAATTGTATTAGGATCGTGATGACTTGAATTTGGAAATCGTTCAAGGAATTTGTTTTGAAAGTTATTGCCAAGACCAACAAGGATAAGATTGTCTACATGGAAGAAGAGGACAGAAGTTGCAATGGGATGAATGTAGAAGCAGGGATCAGATATGGATTTGTGAAATCCTTGCTCGCGAATCCAAGAAGTTAGGGTGTTGAACCAGTTAACGGGAGCTTGCTTTAAACCATAGAGATATTTGCAAAGAATGAGAAATTCTGACTTTCTTTTTGAGCCTTTGGGCCTTTTTATGATTACTTTATCAGTTAAAGGTGCGTGGAGAAAAGCACTGGTAACGTTGAATTGGGTAATGGGAAGGGAATGAAAAAGACCAAAAAGAAGAGCAATACACAAGGAAGCGGCCTTTCCGGTGGGAGAAAAAGTATCTTGATAATCTAAACCATAGATTTGGTCAAACCCTTGAACACAGAGTTGACTTTTATAGACCAGTGGGTCTCCATGACAATTATCTTTCAGCCAATACACCCAGGTAGTGTTGAGCGGATTTTCAGGTTCAGGACCATTGTAATCCTCCCATACTTCCAGGGATTCGATACCGTTGAGTTCAGAGTCCATGGAAAGTTCCCACTTGGGAGCGTCGGAGCACATTTTAGCTTGTTTGAAGGATTTGGGAACGCAATAATGATGGTACCCATATCGTTTAGGTGGATTTAATGTTGATCTGTCACAAAGACTGTATGCTGGTGTGAGTTGCTGCGCAATTTCTTTGGATAAGTCTGATTCAGAGTTGATTGATGGAGAATCGGAAACATTGGGAGTGGGAACGGACAAAGAAGGCTGATCATCAATTTGTGATTCAATGGATTGTTCATTGACAGCTGGGATGGTAGGAAGATGATCATCAAGGAGAATGGGTGGATCATGATTGATTTTGAGAGATTGCAAGTCTTCAGTCAAGATTAAAGTGGGTGAAAACTGTGGCAGATTGTTGTTTTTAAGAATTTTGACATTTTTGGATGAAATAATTGAATTGTCAGGTTTTAAAATGCGATAAGAGAGAAAATTGGGGTTGTAACCCACAAGGGTTCCAGGGAGTCCTCAATCTTGAAATTTATCACCACGATTTACTTTGTAATTGAGATACACTACCTTGGACCCTATTGGGTGGAAATAATTGATGGGAAGCAATTTCCCAGTAAAGAGTTGATACGGAGAAGGAAGATTGGGAGCTTTAGGAATCTGATTTAGAGAGAGACAGGTCAATTTGGCAACTTCCGCCCGAAGGTTGAGAGGAAGTTTCAAGCTTCAAAGAGTGGCGCGTATTGATTTGGAAATAGTTTGGTTGGCTCTTTCAATTTTTCCGTTATGTTTGTGGTGGTATGGCTCAGAAATAAGATGTTGAATCAAATTGGTCTTGAAAAATTTCTTGAGTTTGGAGGAGGTAAACTCGCCACCGCCATTGGTGCAAATTACAGCAGGATATCTGTTTTGCTTGAGTTTTTTGTGGTTGAGGATAGTTTTGATTTGTTGACACACATCAGATTTGTACTGAAGAGGAATAGCAGAGATATATCCCAAATAGTTATCTATAACGGATAGGATGTAGTTCATGTTGTTTCTTCCCGTTGGAGAGATAGGACCAATGAGATCTAGATGGAGTTGTTCAAAAGGTTTAGAAGAGGGGGTTGAGGAGTTCCTGAAAGATGATTGAGTGATTTTTGAGAACACACAGTCCTCACATTGGAAGGTAGTGATTGAGTGTGATTGGATAGAAGGAATGAGGTTTTTGAGACAATGCAGGCTGGCATGTCCAAAAGATTGATGAAGAGATTTGATTTGGTCAAGATTTGGTTCCTTAGTCGAGAAGTGACAGAACCTTAGTCGAGAAGTGACAGAATTTATTGTTGTTTCCAATGCGCAACGGAGGATTGAGAATAAAAAGATTTTCTTGGATAAATCCTGAAAAGGCTGGTTTTGAAAGAGATGTGAGAACAAATCAATTGCGGAAAGAGGAGAGGGAGCATTGTTTTGACAAAATCAATTCTCCAGGACTGATTAGATTCACTACAAGATTGGGCAAATATAAACAGTTGGTGAGCGTAACAACAGAATTTTTCCAACTGAGTTTTACAGTTCATTTTCCCTTTATGGCAAGTTTGGCATTTTCCTTTCCCATATTTATAAAATAGTCACCAGCACATTCTTTGAGGAAGCTGAAGAAGTCAGGCAAGTTGAACATATGACAGGAGGCACCGGAGTCTAAAATGATTTGATTAAGCGGATTAATATCTTGAACCCAAGTGGAAAGAAGGGCTACGTAGTGGGCAACTTCTTTGTTTTTAGAATTGGTGTTGAGTTGAGCACGCCAATTTGCTTGAGATTCTCTCCACCAATCGGGCGCTAGGTGTTTGTGAAGGTGCCAACATTTGTTGGCGGAATGATCAGGAGATTGAGGGTTGTGGTATCCTTTCTTGCATCAAAGTTCTTTGGGAACCGGATTTTTGGGGGGTCTAGAAGAGATGAGGGCAGTATCATTGATTTTTTTCTCCTTCAATTTAACCTTGGTTTCATTATTGAGTTGTATAAGATGATTGAGCACAAGATCCATGGTGATGGTTTTATCCAAATGCATAATCTGTTGGCAAAGAGAGTGAAGAGAAGGTGGAAAATTAAAGAGAATGAGATAGGAGAGAATGTTGTCTGGTAGATCAATACCCACATCAACCATCTTCTTTAGTGAGATCTTGGTTTCTGTAATGAAAAGATTGAATGCTTCAGGTTTGAATTGTTGGTAGAGAAATTTGTTGAAAACTCGGGCTCAATTCGCGGTTTGAGATGAGGCAAAGCGTTCTTTGATGGTTTTCCAGAGAAGCCTTGCCAATGAGATATTTGCCAGATTCACCACATTATTATGAGTGACTGAATTGATGCAAGAAAGAAGAATAACTCAAGTCTCCATGTCGTTGTTGGATTTGAGATTTTTGGAATCATCCTTGAGGGTCTCCTTGACTCCTTTGAGTTCTAAAAGCATCGTCATCTTGTCCTTACATATAGAATAGTTTTGGTCCAACAGAATGGGGACGGCTTCAAGTGCGGCTTTAAGAATGATCTATTGAAAACCATTGTTGCTCAATCCCTCCATGGTTGGATTTGGTTAGTTGAGTTGGACGGACCTTTGGCTTTTAACCGTGTTGGATTTCTGATGAAGAAATAAATGATTCAAGAACAAAGAGGGCTACGCCGCAAATAAAATCAGTTGAGAATCAAAAGAAAGATTTAATGAAGAAAGGATGAACAAAGAAGATCAACATCTGGCAACGGATCAAGACTTGATGGGTGACGATGGTGAATTTGAATGTGAAAGATGGCATGAAGAATAGAAAAATTATAATAATAAAAGAATAGTGTAGTTCTTTCAAATGAAGGAACATTGGAGATCAGATTTGTTAGAATGGATTCAACAATAATGTGTGATAGTCTTACCAGTCAGATTGTTGATTGGTTGTATTTGAGAGTGGATGAGTTGACGTTGAGTAATAGGATGAAGAAGATTGAGATAAAGATGAGAAACAAAGAAAGAAAATAAGAGGTAAAGAAAAGAATAAGATTGGTGAAAGAAAGGTTGATGGGATAGAGGATCAAGTCAAGAATTGTTGGTGTGAGGATGATTCAGGTTGGTCAAGGATGATGGTTCATTGTGGTGTGTTGAAAGGATTCGTGCTCAAGGTTGGAGAGATTCAGTTGAG
This sequence comes from Puccinia polysora, assembly GCA_025617555.3. Classification (NCBI taxonomy): domain Eukaryota; kingdom Fungi; phylum Basidiomycota; class Pucciniomycetes; order Pucciniales; family Pucciniaceae; genus Puccinia; species Puccinia polysora. The sequence goes on along the minus strand of CM062643.1, from coordinate 2,325,270 downwards.
GATGATTTGTAATTTGGGAAATGATCTTGCAAAAAAGAGGAAGAGGAAATGACAGGAAAAAGAAATAACATAGGAGTGAAATGTGAAAAGAAATAGTGACAGATGAACAGAGAGAGCAGAGAGAGCAGGAGCGCGGGTGGACAGAGTAAGTTATTTGACACCCCCTGTGACTGGTAAGATCAAGCACTTAAAAGAAGGATCGATTAATTGAAGAAGTGAGGAAAGAGTAGGAAATGGAAGAGCTTTAGTTAATCCATCTGCTTTCATTTTGGCAGCTGGTATTAAGTTGACTGAAAGATTTCCTAGTTTTAGCTCTTTGCAAAGCGCTTTTGTTTTGATGTCAATATGACAAGTTTTTGAATTACATCCAAATTTCTTTAGTTTATCGTCAAGAACTTTATTGTTGATAAAGTGATGACTCAATTCTAATTCTTTCTTCCAGAGTTCTGCCACAAGACCTCTCATCCATATGGCTTTGAGAAAGGAGTCAAATAATGGGTTGAGTTCAGCTTCAGTTGTTGAGTGAGTGACGTTACGTTGCCTGTAGCTGCTCCAGAAGATAATAGAATTAAAAAGAAGGGAAAGATGTCCGGACTGAGAACATCAATTTTCCGTATCATCACTCCAAGTTGCGTTGCTGTAACATTTGATTTGGGTTTTTGAATTATGTACTTGCAGCATAAGTTTTAAATTTTTTGTTGCTTTGAGATATTTCCAGCAACGTTTTACCTCTCTCCAGTGACAAATCCCTGGTTTCTTGCAGAATCTAGCAAGGCTAGAAACAGCAAAACTGAGATCTGGACGAGTTAGGCAGGCAATATAATTGATAAGGAATACGGCAGATCTATAATTGAAGTTTAGAGTTTTAAATTCTTTGTGTTCTTCATTGGAGGCCGGAGCTAAATTGATATTTGTGGTTAAGGGAACAGACAAGGGCTTGCAATCTATCATCTTCAGTTCTTCTAATCCGTGTTCAATGTTTTTTGGCTGAGAGAGCAAGATTTTGTTATTGACTCGTTTGTACTTCATTCCAAGAATTGTATTAGGATTGTGATGACTTGAATTTGGAAATCGTTCAAGGAATTTGTTTTGAAAGTTATTGCCAAGACCGACAAGGATAAGATCGTCTACATGGAAGAAGAGGACAGAATTTGCAATGGGATGAATGTAGAAGCAGGGATCAGATATGGATTTGTGAAATCCTTGCTTGCGAATCCAAGAAGTTAGGGTGTTGAACCAGTTAACGGGAGCTTGCTTTAAACCATAGAGATATTTGCAAAGAATGAGAAATTCTGACTTTCTTTTTGAGCCTTTGGGCCTTCTTATGATTACTTTATCAGTTAAAGGTGCATGGAGAAAAGCACTGTTAACGTTGAATTGGGTAATGGGAAGGGAATGAAAAAGATCAAAAAGAAGAGCAATACACAAGGAAGCGGCCTTTCCAGTGGGAGAAAAAGTATCTTGATAATCTAAACCATAGATTTGGTCAAACCCTTGAACACAGAGTTGACTTTTATAGACCAGTGGGTCTCCATGACAATTATCTTTCAGCCAATACACCCAGGTAGTGTTGAGCGGATTTTCAGGTTCAGGACCATTGTAATCCTCCCATACTTCCAGGGATTCAATACCGTTGAGTTCAGAGTCCATGGAAAGTTCCCACTTGGGAGCGTCGGAGCACATTTTAGCTTGTTTGAAGGATTTGGGAACGCAATAATGATGGTACCCATATTGTTTAGGTGGATTTAATGTTGATCTGTCACAAAGACTGTATGCTGGTGTGAGTTGCTGCGCAATTTCTTTGGATAAGTCTGATTCAGAGTTGATTGATGGAGAATCGGAAACATTGGGAGTGGGAACGGACAAAGAAGGCTGATCATCAATTTGTGATTCAATGGATTGTTCATTGACAGCTGGGATGGTAGGAAGATGATCATCAAGGAGAATGGGTGGATCATGATTGATTTTGAGAGATTGCAAGTCTTCAGTCAAGATTAAAGTGGGTGAAAACTGTGGCAGATTGTTGTTTTTAAGAATTTTGACATTTTTGGATGAAATAATTGAATTGTCAGGTTTTAAAATGCGATAAGAGAGAAAATTGGGGTTGTAACCCACAAGGGTTCCAGGGAGTCCTCAATCTTGAAATTTATCACCACGATTTACTTTGTAATTGAGATACACTACCTTGGACCCTATTGGGTGGAAATAATTGATGGGAAGCGATTTCCCAGTAAAGAGTTGATACGGAGAAGGAAGATTGGGAGCTTTAGGAATCTGATTTAGAGAGAGACAGGTCAATTTGGCAACTTCCGCCCAAAGGTTGAGAGGAAGTTTCAAGCTTCAAAGAGTGGCGCGTATTGATTTTGAAATAGTTTGGTTGGCTCTTTCAATTTTTCCGTTATGTTTGTGGTGGTATGGCTCAGAAATAAGATGTTGAATCGAATTGGTCTTGAAAAAGTTCTTGAGTTTGGAGGAGGTAAACTCGCCACCGCCATTGGTGCAAATTACAGCAGGATATCTGTTTTGCTTGAGTTTTTTGTGGTTGAGGATAGTTTTGATTTGTTGACACAATCAGATTTGTACTGAAGAGGAATAGCAGAGATATATCCCGAATAGTTATCTATAACGGATAGGATGTAGTTCATGTTGTTTCTTCCCGTTGGAGAGATAGGACCAATGAGATCTAGATGGAGTTGTTCAAAAGGTTTAGAAGAGGGGGTTGAGGAGTTCCTGAAAGATGATTTAGTGATTTTTGAGAACACACAGTCCTCACATTGGAAGGTAGTGATTGAGTGTGATTGGATAGAAGGAATGAGGTTTTTGAGACAATGCAGGCTGGCATGTCCAAAAGATTGATGAAGAGATTTGATTTGGTCAAGATTTGGTTCCTTAGTCGAGAAGTGACAGAATTTATTTTTGTTTCCAATGCGCAACGGAGGATTGAGAATAAAAAGATTTTCTTGGATAAATCCTGAAAAGGCTGGTTTTGAAAGAGACGTGAGAACAAATCAATTGCGGAAAGAGGAGAGGGAGCATTGTTTTGACAAAATCAATTCTCCAGGACTGATTGGATTCACTACAAGATTGGGCAAATATAAACAGTTGGTGAGCGTAACAACAGAATTTTTCCAACTGAGTTTTACAGTTCCTTTTCCCTTTATGGCAAGTTTGGCATTTTCCTTTCCCATATTTATAAAATAGTCACCAGCACATTCTTTGAGGAAGCTGAAGAAGTCAGGCGAGTTGAACATATGACAGGAGGCACCGGAGTCTAAAATGATTTGATTAAGCGGATTAATATCTTGAACCCAAGTGGAAAGAAGGGCTACGTAGTGGGCAACTTCTTTTTTTTTAGAATTGGTGTTGAGTTGAGCACGCCAATTTGCTTGAGATTCTCTCCACCAATCGGGCGCTAGGTGTTTGTGAAGGTTCCAACATTTTTCGGCGGAATGATCAGGAGATTGAGGGTTGTGGTATCCTTTCTTGCATCAATGTTCTTTGGGAACCAGATTTTTGGGGGGTCTAGAAGAGATGAGGGCAGTATCATTGATTTTTGTCTCCTTCAATTTAACCTTGGTTTCATTATTGAGTTGTATAAGATGATTGAGCACAAGATCCATGGTGATGGTTTTATCCAAATGCATAATCTGTTGGCAAAGAGAGTGAAGAGAAGGTGGAAAATTAAAGAGAATGAGATAGGAGAGAATGTTGTCTGGTAGATCAATACCCACATCAACCATCTTCTTTAGTGAGATCTTGGTTTCTGTAATGAAAAGATTGAATGCTTCGGGTTTGAATTGTTGGTAGAGAAATTTGTTGAAAACTCGGGCTTGATTCGCGGTTTGAGATGAGGCAAAGCGTTCTTTGATGGTTTTCCAGAGAAGCCTTGCCAATGAGATATTTGCCGGATTCACCACATTATTATCAGTTACCGAATCAATGCGAGAAAGAAGAATAACTCAAGTCTCCATGTCGTCGTTGGAGTTGAGATTTTTGGAATCATCCTTGAGGGTCTCCTTGACTCCTTTGAGTTCTAAAAGCATCGTCATCTTTTCCTTCCATATAGAATAGTTTTTGTCCAACAGAATGGGGACGGCTTCAAGTGCGGCTTTAAGAATGATCTGTTGAAAACCATTGTTGCTCAATCCCTCCATGGTTGGATTTGGTTAGTTGAGTTGGACGGACCTTTGGCTTTTAACCGTGTTGGATTTCTGATGAAGAAATAAATGATTCAAGAACAAAGAGGGCTACGCCGCAAATAAAATCAGTTGAGAATCAAAAGAAAGATTTAATGAAGAAAGGATGAACAAAGAAGATCAACATCTGGCAACGGATCAAGACTTGATGGGTGACGATGGTGAATTTGAATGTGAAAGATGGCATGAAGAATAGAAAAATTATAATAATAAAAGAATAGTGTAGTTCTTTCAAATGAAGGAACATTGGAGATCAGATTTGCTAGAATGGATTCAACAATAACGTGTGATAGTCTTACCAGTCAGATTGTTGATTGGTTGGATTTGAGAGTGGACGAGTTGACGTTGAGTAATAGGATGAAGAATATTGAGATAAAGATGAGAAACGAAGAAAGAAAATAAGAGGTAAAGAAAAGAATAAGATTGGTGAAAGAAAGGTTGATGGGATAGAGGATCAAGTTGAGAATTGTTGGTGTGAGGATGATTCAGGTTGGTCAAGGATGATGGTTCATTGTGGTGTGTTGAAAGGATTCGTGGTCAAGGTTGGAGAGATTCAGTTGAGGATGATTTGTAATTTGGGAAATGATTGTGCAAAAAAGAGGAAGAGGAAATGACAGGAAAAAGAAATAACATAGGAGTGACATGTGAAAAGAAATAGTGACAGATGAACAGAGAGAGCAGAGAGAGCGGGAGCGCGGGTGGACAGAGTAAGTTATTTGACACCCCCTGTGACTGGTAAGATCAAGCACTTAAAAGAAGGATTGATTAATTGAAGAAGTGAGGAAAGAGTGGGAAATGGAAGAGCTTTAGTTAATCCATCTGCTTTCATTTTGGCAGCTGGTATTAAGTTGACTGAAAGATTTCCTAGTTTTAGCTCTTTGCAAAGCGCTTTTGTTTTGATGTCAATATGACAAGTTTTTGAATTACATCCAAATTTCTTTAGTTTATTGTCAAGACCTTTATTGTTGATAAAGTGATGACTCAATTCTAATTCTTTCTTCCAGAGTTCTGCCACAAGACCTCTCATCCATATGGCTTTGAGAAAGGAGTCGAATAATGGGTTGAGTTCAGCTTCAGTTGTTGAGTGAGTGACGTTACGTTGCCTGTAGCTGCTCCAAGAGATAAGAGAATTAAAAAGAAGAGAAAGATGTCTGGACTGAGAACATTGATTTTCCGTATCATCACTCCAAGTTACGTTGCTGTAACATTTGATTTGGGTTTTTGAATTATGTACTTGCAGCATAAGTTTTAAATTTTTCGTTGCTTTGAGATATTTCCAGCAACGTTTTACCTCTCTCCAGTGACAAATCCCTGGTTTCTTTTAGAATCTAGCAAGGCTAGAAACAGCAAAACTGAGATCCGGACGAGTTAGGCAGGCAATATAATTGATAAGGAATACGGCAGATCTATAATTGAAGTTTAGAGTTTTAAATTCTTTGTGTTCTTCATTGGAGGCCGGAGCTAAATTGATATTTGTGGTTAAGGGAACAGACAAGGGCTTGCAATCTATCATCTTCAGTTCTTCTAATCCGTGTTCAATGTGTTTTGGCTGAGAGAGCAAGATTTTGTTATTGACTCGTTCGTACTTCATTCCAAGAATCGTATTAGGATTGTGATGACTTGAATTTGGAAATCGTTCAAGGAATTTGTTTTGAAAGTTATTGCCAAGACCGACAAGGATAAGATCGTCTACATGGAAGAAGAGGACAGAATTTGCAATGGGATGAATGTAGAAGCAGGGATCAGATATGGATTTGTGAAATCCTTGCTCGCGAATCCAAGAAGTTAGGGTGTTGAACCAGTTAACGGGAGCTTGCTTTAAACCATAGAGATATTTGCAAAGAATGAGAAATTCTGACTTTCTTTTTGAGCCTTTGGGCCTTCTTATGATTACTTTATCAGTTAAAGGTGCATGGAGAAAAGCACTGTTAACGTTGAATTGGGTAATGGGAAGGGAATGAAAAAGACCAAAAAGAAGAGCAATACACAAGGAAGCGGCCTTTCCGGTGGGAGAAAAAGTATCTTGATAATCTAAACCATAGATTTGGTCAAACCCTTGAACACAGAGTTGACTTTTATAGACCAGTGGGTCTCCATGACAATTATCTTTCAGCCGATACACCCAGGTAGTGTTGAGCGGATTTTCAGGTTCAGGACCATTGTAATCCTCCCATACTTCCAGGGATTCAATACCGTTGAGTTCAGAGTCCATGGAAAGTTCCCACTTGGGAGCGTCGGAGCACATTTTAGCTTGTTTGAAGGATTTGGGAACGCAATAATGATGGTACCCATATTGTTTAGGTGGATTTAATGTTGATCTGTCACAAAGACTGTATGCTGGTGTGAGTTGCTGCGCAATTTCTTTGGATAAGTCTGATTCAGAGTTGATTGATGGAGAATCGGAAACATTGGGAGTGGGAACGGACAAAGAAGGCTGATCATCAATTTGTGATTCAATGGATTGTTCATTGACAGCTGGGATGGTAGGAAGATGATCATCAAGGAGAATGGGTGGATCATGATTGATTTTGAGAGATTGCAAGTCTTCAGTCAAGATTAAAGTGGGTGAAAACTGTGGCAGATTGTTGTTTTTAAGAATTTTGACATTTTTGGATGAAATAATTGAATTGTCAGGTTTTAAAATGCGATAAGAGAGAAAATTGGGGTTGTAACCCACAAGGGTTCCAGGGAGTCCTCAATCTTGAAATTTATCACCACGATTTACTTTGTAATCGAGATACACTACCTTGGACCCTATTGGGTGGAAATAATTGATGGGAAGCAATTTCCCAGTAAAGAGTTGATACGGAGAAGGAAGATTGGGAGCTTTAGGAATCTGATTTAGAGAGAGACAGGTCAATTTGGCAACTTCCGCCCAAAGGTTGAGAGGAAGTTTCAAGCTTCAAAGAGTGGCGCGTATTGATTTGGAAATAGTTTGGTTGGCTCTTTCAATTTTTCCGTTATGTTTGTGGTGGTATGGCTCAGAAATAAGATGTTGAATCGAATTGGTCTTGAAAAAGTTCTTGAGTTTGGAGGAGGTAAACTCGCCACCGCCATTGGTGCAAATTACAGCAGGATATCTGTTTTGCTTGAGTTTTTTGTGGTTGAGGATAGTTTTGATTTGTTGACACACATCAGATTTGTACTGAAGAGGAATAGCAGAGATATATCCCGAATAGTTATCTATAACGGATAGGATGTAGTTCATGTTGTTTCTTCCCGTTGGAGAGATAGGACCAATGAGATCTAGATGGAGTTGTTCAAAAGGTTTAGAAGAGGGGGTTGAGGAGTTCCTGAAAGATGATTTAGTGATTTTTGAGAACACACAGTCCTCACATTGGAAGGTAGTGATTGAGTGTGATTGGATAGAAGGAATGAGGTTTTTGAGACAATACGGGCTGGCATGTCCAAAAGATTGATGAAGAGATTTGATTTGGTCAAGATTTGGTTCCTTAGTCAAGAAGTGACAGAATTTATTGTTGTTTCCAATGCGCAACGGAGGATTGAGAATAAAAAGATTTTCTCGGATAAATCCTGAAAAGGCTGGTTTTGAAAGAGACGTGAGAACAAATCAATTGCGGAAAGAGGAGAGGGAGCATTGTTTTGACAAAATCGATTCTCCAGGACTGATTAGATTCACTACGAGATTCGGCAAATATAAACAGTTGGTGAGCGTAACAACAGAATTTTTCCAACTGAGTTTTACAGTTCCTTTTTCCTTTATGGCAATTTTGGCATTTTCCTTTCCCATATTTATAAAATAGTCACCAGCACATTCTTTGAGGAAGCTGAAGAAGTCAGGCAAGTTGAACATATGACAGGAGGCACCGGAGTCTAAAATGATTCGATTAAGCGGATTAATATCTTGAACCCAAGTGGAAAGAAGGGCTACGTAGTGGGCAACTTCTTTGTTTTTAGAATTGGTGTTGAGTTGAGCACGCCAATTTGCTTGAGATTCTCTCCACCAATTGGGCGCTAGGTGTTTGTGAAGGTGCCAACATTTGTCGGCGGAATGATCAGGAGATTGAGGGTTGTGGTATCCTTTCTTGCATCAAAGTTCTTTGGGAACCGGCTTTTTGGGGGGTCTAGAAGAGATGAGGGCAGTATCATTGATTTTTTTCTCCTTCAATTTAACCTTGGTTTCATTATTGAGTTGTATAAGATGATTGAGCACAAGATCCATGGTGATGGTTTTATCCAAATGCATAATCTGTTGGCAAAGAGAGTGAAGAGAAGGTGGAAAATTAAAGAGAATGAGATAGGAGAGAATGTTGTCTGGTAGATCAATACCCACATCAACCATCTTCTTTAGTGAGATCTTGGTTTCTGTAATGAAAAGATTGATTGCTTTGGGTTTGAATTGTTGGTAGAGAAATTTGTTGAAAACTCGGGCTTGATTTGCGGTTTGAGATGAGGCAAAGCGTTCTTTGATGGTTTTCCAGAGAAGCCTTGCCAATGAGATATTTGCCGGATTCACCACATTATTATGAGTGACTGAATCGATGCAAGAAAGAAGAATAACTCAAGTCTCCATGTTGTCGTTGGAGTTGAGATTTTTGGAATCATCCTTGAGGGTCTCCTTGACTCCTTTGAGTTCTAAAAGCATCATCATCTTGTCCTTCCATATAGAATAGTTTTTGTCCAACAGAATGGGGACGGCTTCAAGTGCGGCTTTAAGAATGATCTGTTGAAAACCATCGTTGCTCAATCCCTCCATGGTTGGATTTGGTTAGTTGAGTTGGACGGACCTTTGGCTTTTAACCGTGTTGGATTTCTGATGAAGAAATAAATGATTCAAGAACAAAGAGGGCTACGCCGCAAATAAAATCAGTTGAGAATCAAAAGAAAGATTTAATGAAGAAAGGATGAACAAAGAAGATCAACATCTGGCAACGGATCAAGACTTGATGGGTGACGATGGTGAATTTGAATGTGAAAGATGGCATGAAGAATAGAAAAATTACAATAATAAAAGAATAGTGTAGTTCTTTCAAATGAAGGAACATTGGAGATCAGATTTGTTAGAATGGATTCAACAATAATGTGTGATAGTCTTACCAGTCAGATTGTTGATTGGTTGGATTTGAGAGTGGACGAGTTGACGTTGAGTAATAGGATGAAGAAGATTGAGATAAAGATGAGAAACGAAGAAAGAAAATAAGAGGTAAAGAAAAGAATAAGATTGGTGAAAGAAAGGTTGATGGGATAGAGGATCAAGTTGAGAATTGTTGGTGTGAGGATGATTCAGGTTGGTCAAGGATGATGGTTCATTGTGGTGTGTTGAAAGGATTCGTGGTCAAGGTTGGAGAGATTCAGTTGAGGATGATTTGTAATTTGGGAAATGATTGTGCAAAAAAGAGGAAGAGGAAATGACAGGAAAAAGAAATAACATAGGAGTGACATGTGAAAAGAAATAGTGACAGATGAACAGAGAGAGCAGAGAGAGCGGGAGCGCAGGTGGACAGAGTAAGTTATTTGACACCTAGCAATCAACATGAAACCTTTTCTGGTGATTTTGTGATGTAAGATTGAATAACCAATCTGCTCCAACAACAAAAAAAAAACCAAGATTTGGGTCTGAAGATCTGTTGCATTTTGGAACTGATAGTTGAGTTTGAAAGGTTCTTTTTTTTTTTAAAAAAAAAAAAATAAAAAAAGATTTCTAGAGGATAACAAGAATGATAATAATTGTTGAACCAAATAAACTAAACAGGGGGTTTTATTTTTCTTTTTAGTTAATTTATTTGTTGCAATTTAATTAGGGACCAGCTCTTCCTAGTAATCAATTTCAGAAGAAGGTGATTGTCATCAACTCTAAAACCATCATCCACCCCCATCTTGACCTTTATTTTTTCTCTAGAACAATCAAAAATGAACATAAAATTAAGAAAGGTGCATGGATTCATGATTGATTGAAGTACTGATTGATTTTAAATGATTTCTAATTAGTTTTCTGTATGCTATAGAGATGAGCAATCAAGATATCTATTCATACTAAAATAAAGAAGAAGAAGAAATTGATTGGGTAGGCTAAACCATGTCATGGGCAAAGAGGAAGGAAACAATCATTGATCAGTCAAACCAACATCTTGATTGAAACTCAATAACTTCCCAATCAATCATCCCAACCATCATCATTCTCTTTCACCACGAATCAGATCAACTCACAATTCAATCTTTTCTTCCACCCCCCCTATTATTTTCTTTTATTCTTTCTACCCTCTTGAGGATGGATTAGAACTATCCCAGAAAAAGAGTTAGCCTGTTTTTGGTTTGATCTTGATTTTAAATAAATTCATATGGTTTATTTTTTTTTCCTAACCAGATCTTGCTTCACAACTTCTTATCTTCCAAAAATTGAGATTTAGAAAGAAAGAAAGAAAGTGAAAAAAAAAATCTACTTATTTTATTTTATTTTTTTTTGGTTTTCAAGGGATGATGATTTGAAAAGAAATTCAGAGACAGGTTAGTTTGAATGATTCAAAAATCTTAATCAAACTCATTATCATAAAATAAAGTCTAGGACCAGATTCAAAAAAAAAATAAAATAAAATAAAAATAAAGAGTACTATTAGTTTTTTTCATTCAATCAATCAATCAATTAATCACAGGGGGAATCAGTGGGATCACACCATCCAGTGTTATTGATTGAATTGGTAAATATGATGGATTTAATTCTGAGAGATTTAAATGTATAGACCAGAAGATTGGATAAAATTTAAAAAAGGTTTTTTTGATCTATATAAAGGAAGAAATAAGGGTGCATTAAATCATAAGGAGAAGGCTTAGTGAACAGAAATACAAATACCAAGTCATGACTACATCTAAGAGTATAGAATTTTGGGTGGAATAATATTATGGTTGGTAGTTTTGAAAATAATAAACAGCTAGAGATGATATATCTGGATTGGTTTGGTAAATAGAAATTTAGTCAGTCTCCTCTAAAAATTTCAAACCGACTAGACAAATTTATCTATGTAAAAAAAATAGTTTGAAGGTCTGGATTGGTTTTGATTAGGTAATTATTTTTGGATAAGAACAGTTGATCAAGAGGATTCTAATCCATCTCATCTCCAAAAAATCTATTGAAGTCTGAAATTAGAATTTTTTTTTTTGATTGAAGATTGTTTGAAGGGTTTGGAATTGATGATTTGAATTTAAATGAGAGATCTGGATGGGATTGAGATGGATGGATTGATGGATTTAATTTATTTAGGGTTTTAGGTTTTTCAGGACCCCAAAAACTGGAAATCATGTGGCTTGGATGTCCCCACAACATCTCCCAAGATCCCCAACACGTGCAGTAAACCTGGAAAAAAACACAGTTTTTGGCGGTCATCATCATCATCATCATCAAAAAAAAAAAAAAAAAAAAAATGACTAGGGGATAGGAGCCCATCCAGAACCCCTGTAGAATAAATCTGAAAGATTTTTGTTCATTTTTAAGGACTTCAAAATTTCCCCTCCAAAAACTGAAAAAATCAAAAACACTTCATGTCTTGAATCCTTTCACATTTTTGATCTTTTTTTTTCTTTCTTTCTTTTTCTTTGATTATTTTGAGAAATCTGAAGAGAAAAAAAAGTTTTGAAATATGGCAGGCCATTCAATCAAAATTTTTTCCAGAATTTTAGTACTTCAATTTCCCACCAGAAAGTGGGATTTACATAAAAAGAAAAAATGAGACATTTGTTGGTGTAATTGCTTTGGATTACGACAATAAAATAAACAATGATAATAATGATGCTATATACACGAATGTGATGGGATGATGATACAATGATTAGGCTAAGTACAACAAGTACCGGTCTAAGGCGGTAAAATACATTCCTCATTCTATCTTTGTAGTACAACTTTACACAATATTGGTGCTTTATGATTCTTTTGTTCTTGTGTCGCTTATAAGGTCAAAAGCTTGTTGCAACCAATAACGAGTGCTTTTGGCTATGGGACATTGTTGAAGGTGAGTTTGTCCTATTTCTGCTTTTGCATTTTTCTTCTCTACTTTCTGATCTATGAAAGCATCCCAACATTTTGCAAATCATTGCTTCAACACGCCCCCTTGATTTTTGATCTGTTAGGGCTAGGTTTTCTTGGGCTGGTATGATTTCAATGATTCCCATTTATTGTTGGAATTTTGTATTTTTAACGCAGTCAAGTGGTTAATTCGTACATTCAGCTATCATGTCTGCTGTTTTGAGATAATGGAGGTCTATTTCTTTGTTCTTGACAAGGTCTTTTACAAAGTTTTAGTGCACATCAATGTGCTTTGTTCTTAAGTGGTATATGGGGTTCTTGGATTGCTCGATTGCCCCCTTGTTGTTGCTGTAGATTAATAGTGTCTCAAGTTCACTTTGGTTGATCTTGGAGTGTAATAGTTTGAGCCATTTGGCTTCTTGGAAGGCTGCTAGGAGTGCTCGGAACTCTGCCTCTGTGGATGAAACGCTCACAGCTCCAAGACGTTTACTATTCCAGCTGATGGTTGCGTTGCCTGAAATGAAGACATACCCCAAGCAGGATTTTTGTCCACTTTCTTCTTCATAACTTGAGTCTGAATAGCCTATTGGAAGGTAATCATCAACTTTCTGGTATGTTATGCCCATATTTTTAGTTCCTTTCAGGTATTGTAGAACCCATTTGAAAGCTTCCCAATGGGACAAGTTGGGTTTTTCAAGAAATTGCAAGAGGGTTCCCACAATGTAGGCTATGTCAGGCCTAGTGCATTGTGATAGGTAGTTGAGTGATCCTATTGCTGACCAATAATCAAGTCCAGTGGCTTTGAAGACTTTGTGCTTGTCTTCCAATGACATTTCAAGTTTAAGGTTACTTTGGGATGGGGTCATTGATACCTTAAACTCCTCCATGCCATATTCACTCAAGAGTTTGTTGATGTAGTTTTCTTGACTGAGGGTTGCTGAGTCAGGGTTCTGAGTGGCTTTTATTCCTAGTACATGACTGGCCATTCCGAGGTCTTTGATTTTGAAGTGTTCTTTCATCTCTTGGATTGTTTTCTCTGATCCTTTTCCAACCAGGATAATATCATCTACCCACACAAACATGGCCACATCTGATTTGATGAATAGGAATTAATCAGAATTACAGACATAGAATGAGTTATTTATTAACCAGGTCCTGAGGGTGTTGTACCAACTTTGAGCAGCCTGTTTGAGTCCATAAAGTGACCTCTTTAGTTTAATAATGAAATTGTGGGGTTGATTTATTAATTCTCTACATTGTTCTAGATTGTAGTGCTCGGGCTTTGTTTCTTGGATCCATTCAAGGAATCCTTCTGGTAATTCAATGTACACCGCTTCTTCTTCATTAAGGTCTGAGTTGAGGTAAGCTGTTAAAAAATCTGCTTGTCAAACCTTTTGTCCTGTTTGAACCGCATAGTTGAACAGGTACCTAAGGGTTGATAAACGCCCTTTTGGAAAGAAGGTTTCTTCATAGTCTATTCCTGGTTTCTGGCGAAACCCCTTTGCTACACATTGACCTTTGAATCGCTTCAAGTTTACATTCTCATCAAACTTTTTGGTGAATACCCATCTGGTACTTATCAGGATTTTGTTCTTGGGTAGGTGATTTTGTTTAATACCTCAAACACGCCTCTAACAACTATGGAATCTAACTCTTCAAACACAGCTCTCTTCCATTGGTTCCATTCTGGGGTTTGTTTGGCATCTTTCAGGGTATTAGGTCTGTTTTTGTTTTCCTTTACTACACCGCTCAATGCTATGTGTATTAGGTCATTGGGTGAGTAAACTGGTCCTTCTAGTTCTTCTGAAAAGTGTGCTTGGTTTTGTAGACGTGTACCAACAATTGCACTTTGGTCAATGTTACTATTAATATTCTTAGGGGCTATTTCTCTGGGGATCCAGTCCCATCCTGGTTTAGCTTTGGGTTCTTTCCCCCCCATATTAGCCGTAACTTGACCCTTTTCAACACCTTCTTCTGGCAAATGTACATCACTAGTTTGTATTGGGGAAGGTGAGTAAGGTGGTGTGGTTGACTGGGTTTGAATTTCATGGGAAGTAGTTTCAGATATTGGCATGATAGGGGTTAGTGGTTGGTCCACTAGATCCTTGTAATCTGTATTTTCAAATTTCATGGGGAGTTTGTTCTTGCTAAATCTGACGCCCCTTGACCAAATTACCTTCCTGAATTCAGGTAAGTATACCCAATATACTCCAAAGTTCTCCTCGTACACTACCATAACCCCTTCCCGGCTTCTAGGTTCTAACTTTCATTTCTTTGGGAGATTCAACAGGAAGACTTGTGATCCAATTTGTTTAACGTGATTAAGAGCAGGTGGTCTTCCAAAGAACAATTTGTAAGATGTCTTTCCTCTTAACTCATTTGTCCTATTTTGCAGGTAGGTTGCTGCTGCTATTAATTCCGCCCAGCATTCCTTTGGTAGTCCCGAGTCAGTTTGAAGAACTCTTGCCTTCTCAACCAGAGTACAATTCATCCTCTCAGCAATGCCATTGTGTTGGGGGGTATATGGAGTGGTAATGATAGTCTCTATTCCTCTTGAGTTACTCCATTCTTTAAAGTTTCTATTCACAAATTCTCCACCCCCATTTCTGATTATTCTTTTGACATTTCTTTCAGCTTGGTTTTTGTAAAGCTGTATGATTCTTTGAATATGTTCAAGTGCTTGATCCTTTGAGGATAAAAAGGAAATCCAAACAAAAAAAGTCGCACTATCTACAACTACCAGGATGTACTTGGCTCCTCCAAGTGACTTGGGGGTGATTGGTCCCATCAAGTCAACCAACATCTCCTCCAAGACGTTGTTTGTTTTTTCAATCTGATGAATAAAAGTTGGTCTAGCCATCTTCCTCTCCATGCAAGGCTTACATCCATTAGAACTTCCAGGGTGTCCTAATTGCTTGTGGTTGGAGATTTGAGCTGTGTGGTCAACTTTTTTGATCCACATACAGTAAGTTGTTTTCTATCTTTCCTTTAAAAATTATGAACTTATCTTTCTGGATGCTGAACTCTCTGTTCTGGTGGTTAACAAGCTGTCCGCCTTTCTTCCAAATCTTACCAAGCAATAGTAGGTTATAGGTGATACTTGGGACATAGAGGGCGTTTTCAAAGATGATGTCTTGGTTGTTTAGTCTCAACACTACATTTCCTTTTCCTTCAATTTAAATTTTCTTCCCCGCATCTCAAATTATAACTGATCCACCTACTTTCTCCATGCTCTTAAATAGGTTCTTGTCCAAAAACATGTGCTCTGAGGCACCAGGGTCAACTAAGATGGGTTTTGAATTTAAATTGCTAACCATAGCGGTCGAGGTATTGGGTGTAGCTATAAATGCCACGGGGCCGGCCATCATTCCTTTGGTATGTCTTTCCTTTTGGTCCTTTTTCTTAGACCTGCAGTCTTTCTTCATGTGACCCGGTTTACCACAGTTGTGACACTTATACTTGAATTTCGCCTTGGACTGAATTGTGATTTCTTCTTTAACTTTATTTGTTCCATTCCCAAACATTGCCTTATTGTTCTCAACACTTTTGATAATCTCTTTGATTGACAGGTAGTGGTTGCCTTGGGTTAAGACTTGAATTAACAACTTGTACTTACTTGGTAACGTCCGGATTGAAATTATAGATACAATCGCATTGTTGACTGAGGTAATGGTAAGCTGCATCTTCCTAGTTGTGGCTTGTAAGTCTCTGATCCACTGATAATGACTTTTGAATTTTAACTCCAAAAATTGATCTAGTGCTATCCCTTGGGCTTGAATGCCTGTTCCAACAAACCTTTCCTTCAAGATATTCCAGAGGGGCTGACCATCACCCCTCTCATTCATTGTTATCTTGTTTCCAAAAAAAGCAACAATGCTTTCATCAAGACACCGCATGAGGAGGCAGTACAACTTCTCCTTCTTCTCTTTGGTCACCACGTTATCTACTCCAATAATGTAATTCCAGAAACTGAGTTGGCAAAGTTTGGCTTCCATGAGCGTGACCCAAGTCATGTAGTTTTTCTTGTTAAGAGCAACTTGTCTTCTGTTGGATCAATCCATTTCAAGGTGAGCAATTTTGATTTCAGGTACTTAGCTTGGTTGTGAGTGGTACTGATAATGTGTTGGTGTACTCGCTTTGGATTACAACGATAAAATAAATGATGATAATAATGATGCTATATACACAAATGTGATGGGATGATGATACAATGATTAGGCTAAGTAAAACAAGTACCGGTCTAAGGCGGTAGAATACATTCCTCATTCTATCTTCGTAGTAAAACTTTACACAATATTGGTGCTTTATGATTCTTTTGTTCTTGTGTTGCTTATAAGGTTGAAAGCTTGTCGCGACCAATAACAAGCGCTTTTGGCTATGGGAAATTGTTGAAGGTGAGTTTGTCCTATTGCTGCTTTTGCATTTGTCTTCTCTACTTTCTGATCTATGAAAGCATCCTGACATTTTTCAAATCGTTGCTTCAACAACATTATCTTCAATTCTTCTTTTTGCTATTTTTCCAGGAGATTCTTCAAATTTTCAGTTTGCATTATTTTAGTGAGAATTTCAAAGGGGCCAAAAAATTATGAGGGATTTTTTGTAGCTTATTGTTTCCCAAAGAATTCATAATTGAAAAAAAAGTGGTGCTTTTTTGCTTTAAATCAATGAGTAAAATAAAATATATGAAAGATTGATAAAAAAACCAGACAAATGATTCAATCAAGATCAATTTGTACTACTTTAATTTTTTTTACTACCAGGAAACAAAATCTTCAAACCAAGTTCCAAGTTATTATGAATCAAATCTTCCCATTTTTGTGATTCCTTGCTAGCAAAAGCCTTCCAAAGGGGATCTAAGTGGGGAAATTGCCACAGTTCAGAATTATAGTGGAAAGAAACTATTTTCTGAAAGTCTTCCAAAATAATTAAATGTATGGGAGATGTTTTAGAATTTGCAGTTGGAGGTGAATTGAGGGGCAAATAAGTTGATGGCGTCAACTTGGATAAAAGTACCACTGCCCTTTTTTATGTATCTGCAAGAAGGAAACCATGGAAAAGGAATTTCATCCAGGAACTTTGATGGGCAGGTCCAGAAGTGTGGTTGAGATGTTTTCTTTCTTTGTCAAAATATTCATCCCAGACTTGATCCATGAAGTTTTAATCCTTGAAGATAGAGTTGATTCCTTTTCCTTGATCATTTCCTGACATATTGAGCTTCAATCTTCAGATTTAGGGCCCAAATTAACTGCTACTGATCTAAACCCAGAGTTCCCATCACCCATCACATCTTGAACATGTGAAATTTGTGGTATGGCTGTCTTTGGGAAAATGAAATTTTTTTATTGATACTAAGGAAAAAAAAGATGAGTACTATTTAAGATGAAATGAAAAAAAAAACAATTGATACTGACTTTATAAATAGACACCACTTCAAAATTATCAGAAGATGGAAAAGAGAATTTTGTGACCTTCATTCCAAAAAACAATTGGTTAATAAGTGAACCATAAAGCAAGATTAATTCAGAAATTTATTCACCTTTTCTATTTCAGAAGCTGTGGCTGTGGGAGCAAAGATTGGATTCCCTGGAGGCCTATAAGCATCTTCATCTTCAACTTGTTTTTTTCTTCTATTGATCCTCTTCAAATTCCCAGGACTCAAATTCTGTGAAACAAACCTCTTATTGACAATGGTTCCTGACCTCTGAGTCACAAATGAAAATATGAAAATCAATGGAAACTAGAAAAACAATCCTGATCCCCCCCAACTAAAAAGAAAATTGATAACTGTCTTTATTATATCCAATTCTTCAAGATCTTTGAGTTCTTCTCCAATCAATTCCTCTTCTGTTATAAACTCATCCTGTTCACAATGAAATATTAGCCTAATTAAAAAAAGAAAGAAAGAAATCACCTCTTCCTCTGATTCCTGTTTCTTTTTTCCCTTGACCTTTTCATGGTCTTCCTTTCCTTTCCTTTTCCTCAGAGTCTGAAATTATATAAAAGAAATTTCCAAACATATTATGTTAAGATCAATTCAACAGAAAGGGATAAAAAAACCACAAAAATAAGAAACTAACCATTAAATTAACCACTTGGTGCTTCCTCTGTCTTCCTCTTCTCTTAGGTACTTCAAAGTATTCAAACCCAGATTGATCCCTCTTAGATGAATGCTGAGAAAATATTTGCTTTTATTGGGGGCTCCTTTGGGTCTTCCAATTTTTTTTTTCCTTTGATAGGTTTTCTTGAATGGGAGTCAGTTGATACTTCCCTTTTAACAGTTTCATCATTTCTCCAAGGTAAAAACGTTGTTCTCCTGGGCAAAATTTAAGGATTTATTCAAAGCGTTCATTCTGAAACCGGTGTATGTTGGTTGATTGGGAAGGTGATTCATGAGATGATTGAGAAGCTTGGCCTGAGAACTTCTCAGAAAGCTATGAATAATTCAAAAATAAAAGAAAAAACTTCAGAAATCAATGTTAAAATTATTTTTTTTCTCCAAGCAAAGAAAACATACTGCAATAGGAGGTTTGACATGCCACTGGGGATGAAAATCATCAAGCAAAAATTGTTTCTTCTGGAGATTGGCCTTCTTCACTTGGTGTACACAAGGAATTCCCATAGAAGAAAAATCACAATCAGAACTGGTGGTTTATTTTTCTGCTGAAATTTGAAAGGAATGCACAATCTTGAGAGCATAGTGGCTAATTTTTCCTGAGAGATTTTCAACACAATATGGGAGACCAATCATGTTCTTGAAGTCTTGCTGAGAAGTTTCAATGGCAGTTTCATGGAGTTGAATTGAAACTGAATGATATATTTGGTGAACTACATCAGAAAAGGAACCAGAAGAAGTTGTGATAAATTGTTTGAAATAATAGTCAAGCCCTTCTATCCTAGATGTGCTGGTATTTCCAAAATTCAGGTGCTTGTTTGCAGAATATGAAACAAATTTTCTTTTTAGAGGAAGCCAGTTGTCAAGAAAGTAGTCAGAAGTAGGGGGATTCCAGACTACAGTAAGTTTGGTAAAATTATCTTGATAAGAATGTTCAGATTTGGATTTGACTAGAATATTCCAGTGTTTTCTGAATATCATCCATTCTTCTTCAGATTTAAAGTGTTTTATACAATGTGTTTGAATTTTTTTAAAGATATTCCAGACACAGAGTATATGATGAGATTTGGAAATACAGTTTCAATGGAATGAATCAGGGCTTGCTCTTTGTCAGTAAAAATGACTTTGGGTTCTTCATGTTATAATAATTTATGAAGTTGATAGAGAGCCCATTTATAGTCTCTCTTTCTTTCTTGGGAGAGGAAACAGAAACCAACAGAGAGTTTTCTATCAAAATTGTTGACCTCAACAATTTGAAGAAGAGGCATTGAAAATTTTTTGGTTTTATAGGTACGGTCCATCATTAATACTGATGGAAATATTTTGATTAATTTGATAGAATGTGGGTTAGAAATGAATAAAGAGCTAATACAACCATTTTCATTATTGATTTCATATGTAAAAGAAGAGTTTCTTAATTCCTTCATCAAGGATTCTATGGGTGATTTACATTCCGGTTTTTATTTTTTCAATTTTTGGTCTTTTATCATAGATTGTACTAAGGGTTGTGCGAACAGGAGAATTGGAGGACTGAATTAAGGAATCAAGAATTTTCAGGGGAGGAACCCCAGCTTTGGTTAAAGAATTGACCATATCCTCTTGATCACCTTGAATCCTTCTATGAACTGGATGGGTGGATGGATCAGTTGATGGTGGATGATTTTGATCAGGGAATTGGATTTTTATTTCCCAAAGACCAGACCTCTTGTAAAAGCTTCCAGAGAATTTGAAGGGAAAGTTTGTTTTTCTAGTTGATGAAAGTCTTTTGTTATCCAAATTTGGCTTATATTCCCCAGATTTGTCACATTGGTAAGTATATCTTTGCTCCTTAGTATTGGAGACTTTGGTAGAAATGGCATATCCATGGGATTTAGCCCACTCTTGAATAGAATCCACAAGTTCCCCCTTTGAATGATATGATAATTCAGGTGGAGGAGACAAAGGGATGGAATCATGGGGGTGATGCAAATCAGTTTAAGTAGTAGAAGGAGAAGCAGCAGAGACAGATAGTGGAGCATAAGAAGAAGCAGAAGAGGCAGATAGTAAAATTGGGTTGATGTGTTGTTCAGACATCTTTTGTTTGGGATTTTGATTTTGAGATGGTTTTTTTTATGAAGACTTGATTTTTTTTTTGATTTTTTATTGAGTTTTTGGATTCAGGGGGGTTGATTTAGTGGTGGTGGAGTGTTGAATTGGGTGGTTGAGTTGTGTGACTGGTTGATTGGTGTTCAGTTGTGTGACTGGTTGATTGGTGTTCAGTTGTGATGATTGGTGATGGTGGTGATGATTGGTGTGGTGTGGTGTGGACTCTGGATTTTGAAAGGTGCTTTTGTGGTTGAGGAGAGAATTGGACCGCCCCAAGAGGTGAGGAGGAGGCAGGAAATAATTCAAAATCATATTGAATATCAGATTATTCATATAGAAGAGCCCAAAAATGCGGACCTACCCCAAAAAAGGGTTTGAACATGGTATTTTGAGGTTAGACATTTGAGGGCCAAAGCAAGGTCCAAAAAATATGAAAAAATTATATTTTTGTTTCATTTTAAGTGCATTTCGAAACCATGAACCCAATTTTTCCATAAAAAGAATCAAAATATTATCAGAAATTGCTTCAAAACACACCCCAAAACAGACAATTCCCATCATTGTTGTAGATGCATCAATTTTTTGGGGGTGAATGATTGATCCTAAAAATCCCCAAATCATTTTTTGGGCCCTTCACAATTACTCATAAAATACTGAAAACTGAAAATTTGGAAAATCTCAAGGAAAAATAACAAAAAAAAGAATTGAAAATAATGTCTCATTTTTTATGTAAATCCCATTTTTTGGCAGGAAAGTGAAGTACTAAAATTCTGGAAAAATTATAATTTGGGCGTATCTGAGTTAAGAAAACCTTTGATTTTTTAATGGCCGGTTTCAAACCAAATCCGCCATTTCAAACCCACCATTAAAAATCAAAAAAACCACTTATTTCACATCAGACATGTCAGAGTTACCTGGAAATAAGTGGGTTTTTTCAAGTAAATTATATAAAGGCTTCCACCAGCTTTCCACTTCATAAACCCCTTGTTTTCCACCTCCAACCTCAGAAAAAATCTACCTCCAACCTCATTGGAACAGAATTTGATTCATTGATCTTCATCTCTTCATCATTATCCTTATCACTTCATCAATCTCATCACTTTATTGCTTTCATCACATCCAGCTAAATCTTATTGCATCACTATCCTCATCACTTCATCACTCTCATCCCTTTATCACTTTCATCACATCCAGCCAACTCTCATTGCATCACTATCCTCATGAATCCCTCACCCTCATTGCTTTATTGCTTTCATCACATCCTAACTCTCATTTCTTTATCCCTCTTGTCACTTCATCACTCTCATCTCTTCCTATCCTCTTTGCTTTATCACTCTCATAATGACCCCTCAGCAATCCTCCCCCCGCAAGACCACCAAACAATCCAATGGACCAAAGCATACATCCAAGGAACTCCATATCCAAAAATACTCCCCCATCAGCTTCCAAAGGCTCAAGTCAGCTCAAGAGAGCTGATCACATCATCCTGGTAAACTGGCTCTAAATTCCCTCCAACTACAATGCTTTCTTTGGATCCAAAAATGAAACACATGTTGGCCAACCTCAATCCTCCAAGGTCAATGGTTATCCCCTGATGGCCAATGAAATCAAGAATAAAACAAAAGGTAGGCTGGATCTGTAATCCAAACAGATGAGGGAGAAATTCAAGAATTATTGAGCCAAGTAAAAAAAGGCCAACTCCATGTCAATCTACACCACTCCAACAAAGCCATGGGAATCAACTTGGTGGCTGATAAGTTGGACTCCATTGGTGCTTTTTAAATTCAAATGGATGAAATCTTTGGAAAGAAGGCCAACATCACCACTCTAGCTTCTTTTGACGCCCAACAATCTGATTCAGTTGATACCAAGGACTTGGCTGGGGATGCTCAGCCTAGCAACGAGGACTTTGATGAAACCTTTGCCCTTGAGTGGCCCCCATCCGATGCCAAGGAGGATATTCAAACAAAATCAGCTCCAATCAAATACATTTCCACATTGATTGATGATTCAAAACCAACCTTGAACCCCTCACTTACTTCTTTTGATTGCTCTCTTCCTGGGGTGGAAGAACTGGAGAAATTGGCCAATGAGGAGGATGTCATTGCCATATCAACATTGCCATTAACATCTGCTCAAGTAAGGAACCAAGTTCTTTTCTCTTCTGTCTAGTTAATCCTGACTGATTTAGATTCAAAATAAATAGGCTCATCCATTCCTGAATAGCCAAAAACTCAAGCCAATGGGGCCTCCAACATCCCTTTCAAATGAGAGCAATGATGTTCCTACACAAACCTCCTCTGCAAAGGGAAAGCAAAAGGCCTCCAATTCCATCAACATCAAACCCAATAGCATTCAAAAGAGGAGAAACACTTCAAATTTTTTGGGCATTGAGGAGATCATGGAGAAGCAAGATTCAAGTAAGTGCATTGGATTCTCCTTGCTTTAAAAATCAAGCTCATTCCTATTCCCCTCTGAAAAACAGTGGAATTGCAAATTGAATCTGAAAAACTTCAGTTTGAAAAGGAGAAGTGGTATTGTCAACTGGCTATTGATTTTCAAAAGCAGAAAGCTGAGAGTTTGGCTCATCAACAAAAATGGGATGCTGAGTGGAAGTTGAAATAGGCTGAGCTAGAATTTCAAAAAGAGGAAAAGGAGAAGGATTGAAATCAAGCACAACTGGAAATGGAGAGGGAATGACTGGCAACAGAAAAAAAGGATAAGCAGTCAATGGATGTAGCATACATTGGTAGCAGTAGAAAAGTAGATGAATTAAAGCAGATTACTCAAATTTTGGGCTTGTAAATATATTTTCTTTGATGAAAAACTTAAAAAGAAAAAAAAATCATTTTTGATTACAACAATGCTTAAGACTATTTTCAACCCCACCAATAAAAAGAGGTTTTTTCTTTTTGTTTATGTTTTTTTTCCTGGAGTATATTTTCCCACTCCCCATGTCCCTGAAAGTGTTTTGAGTTTTTTTGTTGATTTGAATTAACATTGCCATTCTTGTATGAGTGGCAATCTCCACAGCAGGAAAAGTACAGTGCTTGTACTTATTGGCTGCCCAAACCATTTTCACTATACCTTTTTGCTTGAAATAAATTCTAAAGCCAAGGTCAGGAAAAACAAATTGGCCGTCTGATACTTCATATTCATCCATAGTTTTAATAATTTGTTGATTTGATTTCTTGGTTGGAACTGCAATTAAAAAGGAATACTCAGAGATGTCACCTTTTTCAATGTGAGGTGAGTTGTAAAAAGAGTTGGATGTGAAAGTGACATGCGGAGAGCAGTCAAAGGGAGTAGGCCAAGAACCAAATTTGAGTGATGAGAAGGAGGGGATGCAATTTTCCTTCATTATTTCACTTTTTGATTCAAAGGGAAGTCTGGCCAAATTGCAAAACATTTTTCCTAAAATTTGAGAGAGTTTTTCTGCCTTAAGATTGAGAAAAGCATACTCTTGAGGGGAATATTGAATAGATGATTTCTTCACATAGCGTCCAAATAACTCAAAGGAGTCCATCAATTTTTGCCATCCAATTGCCCACATATTTCCACCCCAAAATCTTGAGGGACCAACAGTGTTGACAAATTTTTTTGAATTGTGAAGGAAAGTTGTCACAAAGCTGATGTCCTTCTTGTTTTGGTCAGAAAGTTTCTCCAACGGGACAAATTCAATTATTGCAACAAGACCGTTGTGATCAGATTTATTGAGAACAATTACTTTGCCATGGCTGAAGAAATGAAATTGCTTGATTGTCTGCTTGGCATGTTCAAACTCAGTGGGTGAGGGTTTTTGATTGTTCTTTTTCTTTTTTGAAGTGATGGAAGGATACAGATCCAAAGGTTGTAGTTTCCATCCAGAACATACAATCTTTTCTTGGATTCCCCCCTCTGAAAGTTACAAAGAGATTTCTGATGCCCTCATTTGATCCCTCTTTTGCTTCAAAGCCCTCTGCTTGCCACCTCTCTTCATGTTTGTCACCTCATCTCCTTCCATCTTGTTCCCTCCCAGGAAAATTCTCCGCTTGGGGTGAGGATAAAGAAGGGATTCAATTTGGAGTATAAAATTGTGAGTGCAGTGGGAGAAGGGGTCAAATAAGGTTTATAAAAAAAAAAAAACCATGTCAGTCACGTGATCACAAAAAAAAAACAAAAAAAAAATTACTGGGTGTGGGCGTGAGCTAATTGAGCTGGGCTTATTAC
This sequence comes from Puccinia polysora, assembly GCA_025617555.3. Taxonomy (NCBI): domain Eukaryota; kingdom Fungi; phylum Basidiomycota; class Pucciniomycetes; order Pucciniales; family Pucciniaceae; genus Puccinia; species Puccinia polysora. The sequence goes on along the minus strand of CM062643.1, from coordinate 2,300,693 downwards.
CAAAAAAAAAAAAGGTCATGTCATCACCAAAAAAAAAAAAACATTACCAGGGTGCAAGCAAATTGGGCCAGGCTAGGTGGGCCAGGGGGGATGGCGCCCCGCGTGGAGGCAAGGGAGGGGGGTGGCTTGCAGGGGATCAAGGGGGGGGGGGCGGGGGTGGCAAGCCAAGCGGGGAGGGGGGGGGGGTGGACTGGAGCAAGCGGGGGCAGGGCCAGAAAGCCAAGGGCGGAGCAAGGGGGGCAGGGCTGGCAATCCAATGGAGACCAAGCAGGGGGGTGGAGGCAGCAAGCCAAGCAAGGAGGGGGTGGGAGGGGCCGGGGAGCCAGCAAGGAAGGCGTTGGGCAGCGGGGCCGGCTAGCCAATGGAGACCAAGGGGGGGGGGGGGAAAGGCCGGCAAGCCAAGCAAGGAAGGGGGGTGGGGCTGGAAAGCCAAGCAAGACCAAGGGGGAGGGCGGGGCAGGAGAGCCAAGCAAGGAGGGGGGGCGGACCAGAGCAAGAGCAAGGGGGTGCCAAGCAAGGAGGGGGGGCAGACCAGAGCAAGAGCAAGGGGGTTCCAAGCAAGGAGGGGGGGGAAGACTGGATTGAGAGCAAGGGGGGCGGGGCCGGCAAGCCAAGCAAGACAAAGGGGGAGGTCAGGGCCAGAAAGCCAAGCAAGGAGGGGCGGGCAGACCGGAGCAAGAGAAAGGGGGTTTCAAGCAAGGAGGGGGGGCGGGGCTGGCAAGCCAAGCAAGATGGGAGGGAGTGTGGGGGTGTTGGTGAGTGAGTGGGAGGGAGTTAGAGGGGGTGAGAGGGAGGGAAAAGGGGAATGAGGAGGAGGGAGGGGGGAGCTTACCTGGGGAATCAACCAAGGGGGATGGAGGCGGATGAATCAAAAGATGAGCATTGGATGATGGGGAGGAAGCTTACCAGGGGTGCCAACCAAAGGATGAGGGGAGGTGGTGGGTGAGGTGGAGGTGATGGGTGAGGAGGAGGAAGGAGTGGAACGCCCGGTGGTTTGAATGGTGGTTTGGTGGGGTGAGGTGGGGGGTTTGGAAGTTTTGAGTCTGTTTTTTCCAAGTCCACCCCACCAAATGAAAAAAAAACTCAGCCTAGGAATCTTGGGTGAACAACCAAAACCAAAAAAATTTGCTGAAGGGATTTTTTAGCTAATTCAAAATCAAAAATTACTCATCAAAGCAAGAAAGGGTGAGAGGTTGAATCCATTCTCTCATAGAAGAAGATGAGGGACAAGATGAGGCAGGGATGACTTGAGGCAGATTAGGAATATCATCTTCAAATATTTTGTCCCATTCATCTTTGATGTTGGCCAAAAGATTGTGAAGGATTATAAAAGTGATAATCCAGTTGATGAGGAACTTCCTGTCTTTGGGGTTTTGAAGCTGGTTTTGCATTTCTCTGAAGCTTGCCCATCTTCCTTTCAGGAATCCTAGGGCATGCTCAATCAAAACTTGTGATTGGGAAAGATGATAGCTGTCAGCTTCCTGATTCCAGGAACTTTGCTGTCCTTTAGCTACAGAAAGTGATATTGGTGTTGGAATAATAATTCCAAGAAAATTACGGTAAAATGCTCAAATAATTGATTTAAAAGCAAGTGCAAAGTTTGGTTGGTTTGGTTGGATTAAATTTGTTTAAATATATATTTTTCAAGAGGGGCCAAAGCTTGTGCAAACTGGGGATCTTTATTCAATAACAACCTCTCTTCAAGGGGCTCTTTTGAACTGTGTAAAGACCTTGGTATAATGAGGTCTTAAATGATTGCTCACAAAAGACTAACTCAAGGGTATGGGTGTACTGGCTGTCTTACAGCACTTATGCCTGTGTGCAAGGAGGAGACAAAATACTATTTTTAAGTACTTACTCCAAGAAGCTTTCAGAGATTCACGGTTGAAAGGGTCTCAGGACAATTATTGGGGTTATTTTGCTGATATTCTTCACGGAATCAATGATGGGGCCAGAATTATTAATAATACTATCAGACTATAGCCATATATCACTTGTTTATCTTGAATAAACACTTGATCACGGATGGCAAGGGGTCTGGATTGATACTTAAAAATTACTCTGGGGTTTAAATCACTTAAAAGGGTTGTTTATATACCTTTTTAGGGTAACAAGACCTTCTCAGGGCACGTAGAGAGGGTTGTGCTTGGGTGCTGAGGCTAGTAGGTGGGACAGGGCTAGTTTGGCACGTAGTTCTGGTGCTTTCAATCTGCTAGCCTTGTCTATGTCATATTTCTTTTTGAAATAATTTTCAGAAGGTTTTTAAATTTTAATTTGTTATTTTTATGATTCAGACACATTTCCTTATTTTGTATTAATTTCTTTTGAGTGACATGGGTAGAAGTGGGTATTAGTAGATTCTACGGCATCTTCTGCACATGTTGGGAATTTTTAATAGTTTTTAGTTTAACTCCTTGTTGTGTTTCGTGGTTCATAAAGATCTGGCAATCTCATTTACGTGACAACCTTCATTATTGTTTCCCACAATTTATTTGCTTTATATTTTGATTTTCATATTTTTTATTCAATATTCTTAGGTTTCAGACATCCCTCTGTCCGGCAGTCAAGTTGTTACATATACATGATGTATGCATGCAGGTTGTAGCCTGTTCCTGCGGTACCTGGCTGTCAGGCTTAGTACAATTTTTGTTGACACGCGCAGGCTTGACAGCTGCGTGCGGGAATCTGTTGCCTGGGCCAGTCAGTCATTTTGCATGGGGGCCTTTTGACATGCAACTACATATTGAGTGTCAGGCGCATGTACCCTTACTGTATGAATGCAGGGCTGCGCGCGGGAATGGTGACACAACACAAATTGGCCTGTAACTCCTAAAATATACACAACACCTCAATTCTGACTGAATTTTAGGTGTGAAAACTATACATGGCACAATGTGTGAAATGTTAAAATGGCCAAAAGGTTCCATAGTGGTGTTGTGGTCTGTTGGTCATTTTGTTTAATAATTATTTAAAAATGTAAGGAGTTAGAATTCAAGGGTGGGGTCAGTGAGTGACCCTACTTAATTTTGGGTGGGAAACACATTTCTGTAAAAATATTCATGGATTTCTCACTCTCTCTAATTTTATTATTTTATTTCTGCTTTGACAGGTTGCTCTGTCCAAGTAGCAAGCTGACAATAGCTGAAATTGGTTTTTCCTTGATCATTTGAAAAAAAATTCTGGTATGCTGGAACCACATATTTCCCATTAGCATACGCTGAATTGGCCAGAATTTATTGATCTTGGTCAAAGTATTTCTCTGGTTGTTGGGAAATCCACATCCAATTGAAAACAAATGAATCATGACAAGAACCCAGAAGGCCAGCGTTGAGTGATATGAACTTCTTGTTTTTATCACAAAGAAATTTTAGTGCCACGGAGTATCTAAAAAAACAGATAAAACAGATTTGGTCATTGTTTTATCAAGTTTGTTATCAAAGGTGTTGGAAAATAAATGAATTAATTTCCTTTTTTTTCCAATCAAAATAGTGGTTTCCATCTAGCTTGGGTTTTTGACTCAAGTGGATGGTGGTTACGTCAACAAGCCCAATGCAACCAGGAAAGCCTTCAGTCTCCATTACTTGAGATAAATCCTTGCGTTCTTCTTTGGTTAGCCAAGAAAGAACTGAGCAATGGAAAGATAGGATAGAAATCATGACTCTTTTGGTGTATGAGTCAATGGCTCCATAACCAACTGAGAATATGTATTCTAATTGATGAATTGCTGCTCCATTTCCATTTGATCCCAATCTACAAAGAGAAAAAGCCAGTTGGATAGCTGGATTGCATTGAGGATTCCAAGAATTATTCTGGAAGATGTGGTTGTCTTCAATCATCTCCAAAAGTTTTATGAATGAAGGCAATAGAGTTTGGAAGAGTTTCTGGAAGCTTAAGTTGGGGAGGAGATGAAGCTTATGCATTTCATACATAGGTTTGTGGAGATTTTGTCTTCTTGGAACCATTTATTGCTTTTGTAATAGAGCATTCAAAGCCAACCAAGTTGATTCCAAATTGGAGTCTAAATTGGAGTCTGAATGGCAGTCAAATACTAACAAAAGTTCAGTCAGCTTTTTGGAATTTTCAACTTGCTGCCGGGAAGTTTGGTGGGACATGTTGAGAAAGATGGTAATTTGATGTGGGTTGATGAGGTGATGATGGGAATTTTGTGAAGATGGAGATGTGAAGCAATGGAGATAAGATGTGTGTGATGTGATGGAGATGGGATTGGTATGGATTTTCTGACATGGATGGGTGTTTTGGATGTGATGGATGGTGGATGGATGATTATGCATAAATGGCGGGTTTGATGTTTGAAACCCTCAAACCCTCCATTTTGAAATACACCAGTTAGGGGGTATGTGTATTGATTTTGAAATACACCAGTTAGGGGGTATGTGTATTTCAGAAACCTGCCATTAAAAATGGCAGTTTTGCTAACTCTGATACACCCTATTGAATGCACTGCCATATTTGAAAACTTTTTGTACCTTCAGATTTCTCAAAACAATTAAAGAAAAAAGATTAAAAATTTGAAAAGATTTGAGATGTGGAGCGTTTTTTTTTTTTTCTTTTTTAGTTTTTTGAGGCCAATTTTGAAGGCCTTAAAAATTGCCAAAATTCTTCAGATTTATTCTACAGGGGTTTGAGATGCCCTCAAATCCCCTAGTATTTCTTTTTTTTTTTTACAACCCCCCAAAAACCATGTTTTTTCCAGGTTTACCACATGCCTTGGGGACATTGGGGGACCACTGTGGGGACGTCCAAACCGCCTGATTTCCAGGTGGGGGGGCATGAAAAACCCAAAACCCTTTTTTTGTTAATTTGTTTTTTTAAAAAAAAGTCCCAAAGAGTTTCCAAGTCAGGAACTTATTTGAGGGTCTATGTGAGTGAGAGTGAGTGTGAGCAGAGATGAATATATGGATAGAATTTTCTAAGGGGAATCTTTTTCTGATCATCTGGTTCATCATAGTTTTCCACTACCTCAATTCTAAAAAATATATAAATATAAAATGATTGCTTTTTCCAGGGTTCTTAAATACCAAAGTCAGCCTCCTTGGGAATTCCATTCAGTAGATGGTGTTAGCATGTCTGGAACCACTGTCTTTCTTTGCAATATCAGCTGCAAGTTGGATGTGGGATGTGTATCTACCTCATTCAAGCTTATTCACTGGTAAAAAGGCTTCTATCACCCAGCATTGATGTTCTTGGTTTTGTATTCATTTACCAACATTGTCTCATATGCACCTCTTGCATCCAATTCAGTCCACTTTTATCATGTTTTTCCAGTCCACTTGATTTTTTTTTCCAGTCTGCTTTTTTTCAGTCTGCTCTTTTTTTTAGTCTTCTTTTTTTTAAAATGAAATGTCACAACATGTTGATCTGTGTATGTACAGTGGCTAGACAGAAGTTGTGGGACTGTTCTGTAAAGCGCCCACACCCGCCCACTCCATACTAACCCGCCATCTTTGCGCAACTCCTTTCAACAACCGGCATGGGTGATTGTCTGTTGACCACATCAGTCTCTTTCCCTGCATCCCCTTTTCCAACTTCCACCATCACCTCCTCCAAAAACTTTGCCAAATGACTTTGGTAAGGTTTTTTTTAATTGCTTCTTTTTTAATTGATTTATACTAATTTTTTTGTTTTCTTTGATTTTGTTACTTTTTGCTAACAATTAAAAAGGAAAAAAAACTTAACAGATGATTTCAAGGCCAGGATTGTTGGAATTTACAAAGCCAGAACCTTTGGGAACGTCATTGCATCAAATATGGCAATTCCAAGGACAACAATTTATAATGTCCTACATTGGTTCCATAAGCAAGGTACAGTCAAGTCTGCAAAACAACATGGAAAACCTTGAAAACTAACTGATTGTGATCTTCAAGAGCTTGGCCAAATCCTCAAGCAGTGCTGCAAGTTGAAGGCACCCAAGATCCATGATTCAAGCTTGAAAGATGTTTCAACCCACACAATTTGACAACAAGCCCATGAAATGGAATTTTTTTCAAGAGTGGCTGCCAAGAAGCCATATATTAATGAAGATAAAAAAATACAACTTAAATTTGCTTGAAACCACCTGAACTGGACTGTTGAAGATTGGCAGGTCATTTGGACGGATGAATCAAGTTTTGAAATTGGTAAACCATTGCACCAAAAAATGGTCTGGAGAACCCCTCAAGAGCAATTCAAGTCAGAATGTTTGGCCCCCACATTCAAGAGTGGGAGGTCCTCTACCATGGTGTGGGGTTCTTTCATTGGTGAAAGTACCTCTCTGCTTGTTATCATGCCACCAAAATGAAGCACCACAAAGGATTTCATCAGAATTGTGTACAAGGGGGCTCTTGGCCCATGGATCCAAAATTTTGATTGATCTGATTTTTATTTAATGGAAGATGGGGCCCCATTTGACAAGGCCAAGATCAGAAAGGACTGGCAACACTCCAACAACATCAAAAAACTTGTTTGGCCGGCTCAATCAACTGACCTCAATCCAATCAAAAAATTATGGAAAATATTAAAAAATTACATCCAACAACTTTATCAACCAAAATCAATCCCAGGGATGGAAAAGGCACTTCAAAGTGCCTGCAATGACTTTCCTAGTAAAAATATCAAAAGTTTGATCACATCAATGCCTGATTGCATGCAGGCAGTCATCAATGCCAATGGAGGTTCTACCCAGTGGTAGAATTATTTCTATCTCTCTTTTTTTTCCTCATTCCTTACCATTTTATTTCTCTCTTGTGAAACTCCTATCAATTTTTGATGGTACATTATTTTTCAATATTTTTTTTATCAATCATCAATTTTAATCCAATTTTTGACCCTTTTTCATTTTTCATTTTTGGTTTACTTTTTATTTTTTTTACATTTCAAAATCATTGTACCATAAAACCAGGATGCTTAATTACAGAAATACAAAAAATTTAACCTTTCTTCCTCTATATACATGTGAGAAAAAATAACATAAAAAAAAACATGGGTTAAACAAAAAACATGGGTTAAACAAAAATAAGGGCATCAGTCCTATTATTTTTTTCTACCCACTGCAAATACAGTAGGACTTGTCCTAACCCATACCATTCCGTGGACTGGTTTTTCTATGGGTTAGGCAGGCTTATATGATTGCAGAGGAACATATATTAACCCATGAAAATCATGGTTTAGAGCAGAAAATTGTACCAACCCATGCAAATCATGGGTTGTGAAAGGAAATTAGCACAGAGTAAAATTTTTTTTGTAATTCTGGATTAAAAAATGTCAAGTTTGGTTTGATCTAGCATTGTTAAAAAATAGAAATAATGGATGCTTGAGAAAGAAATTAAGTTTCCATGCTGCAAAAAATTGATACAGGGGGATAGAGCGGCTTTGAGATGAATGATAGGCATGATGAGGAAAGGAAGAAAAGGGATAAGTGGTGAGGATATCAAGAAATGAATATGATCATTAGTTGGTGGAGATAGAGGTGAATAAAGTACAATGTGTTATTGATTGAGAGGTCATACATATGAATGCAAGGAGATTGTGTAGATCAGAGATGATATGGGAAATATGTGGACTGAAAATGATTGGTTAGTAGGGTGGGGTAAAATAAGGTTTACAGCCAAACTTGCAATTTTTTTTGTTTTTGACCCATGTGTTATCATTTGTAGGAGGATCATGGTTTAAGATTTGACTTTTGGCTGGCACCAATTTGGTCTATTAATTTTTCCATGGGTTTGCACAAGTTATGGGTTGTCACAAGTATGGTTTAGGACAATTTTTAATGTATATTTTGAGTTTTTACACCTTTCAAACAAAATCTATGTATTTATTTAAGGTATGTGTGATGTATGGAATATTTAAAATTTGTGTGATTTATGTACATATGAAAGTTTGGTGTTTATTTATTTTGATGACCTTTCAACTACCTCTTTTTATGTATATGTAAGGTTGCTTTTGTACTATCACAGACATACAGGGTCAACACATGTAACAGGGTCAACAAATGTACCAGGAACAAAAAATTTAACAAGGAAAAAACATGTAAGAAGGCCAACAATGTAACAAGAACAACACATTTAAAAAGAACAACACATGTAACAAGAACAAGGGAAAAAATGTTTAAAAAAGAATGTAGCAGAGGAAATCATGGAACCTATCATTTATGAAAATAACTTCCAGCTGAAAACATTCAGGAATTGATTTAACTTGCTCACTTATTAAGAATTTCACCAAGCTTAAAAAATGTTGATGGGAATAATCCAGCATAAAAATAAAAAAAATAAAACTGGCTCTCAACCAGTGGAATGCTTGTTCAATGCTTTTATGTACAACCTCATCCACTTGGATTTTCATCCCAAGCCTATTTGATCTTTTCTCTGTTTTTTTTTTTTTTTTTTTTTTTTTTTTTTTTTGCCAGCTATTACTGTTTTCCATTTTTCTCTAAAACAATCTATAAAATCATTCATTGATCTCTTTAAATCTGGGTTTGTGTGTGCCAAGGCTTCATAAAAAAATAAAAAAAATTATAGCAGGACACCAGCTTGAATCAAACCAACCAAAAAGACTGTTGGATTAATATTTAATACCAAAATGGAATTTATTTGGAGTTATTTTTGGACAGGAAAAATCTTAGTTATGATTAATGCTTATCAAAAATGAGGGATCTTCAGAAATTCATTTTTTTGAATCACTTGAATCAACCAGATAAAGGACACATTTTAGCATGAAAAAATTGAACGCCAATTTAAAAGAAATTATAGATTTTTGTTATATTACTGACTTACTGATTAATTTTCTCCACTTCTGTTTTGGGTCTTTTGAAGCTAATTATTCAGCTTTGAATAATAAGACAACAAGAGTAACCAATAAAAAAATATTATTTTTAATTTGAAAACATTGTGCTTTTTTAAGAAGTCCAGCTAAAATAATCCTTTTATCTTGTAGTTAAATCATGAAATTCTTTGATCAATTTTTCAGAAATTAAACATTGACAGTCCTGACCATTATGGAAAATCAGAAACAAGAGTGAAGGTTCTATTCACTATAAACCAAAAACATGGGTAAAAATATTCTTGTATTATGAATAAAATAGCTAATTGAACTCTAAATATCCTTTTTTTTTGAAATAATAGGGCGTATCAAAGTTAACCAAACTCACCTTTTTTTAATGGTGGGTTTCATCCCAAAAACACCATTAAAAATCAAAAAAACCCACTTATTTCAGATCAGATGTGTCAAAGTTAACATTAAATAATTGAGTTTTTTCAAGTAAATTATATACAGGTACCCAAAGAATCAACCATCATCATTTCATACCTGTTTACTATCATCATTAAATACTCAATTACCTCCTTCTCCACTTCTAATTACATACCTCCTGCTACTCCATTCCATTCCACTACTCTATTTAAACCCTCCGCTGTAAACACTCCCATTCTAAAGTCTTTTCCATCTTACCATCTTGCTTGCCTCATGCTTGCCTCATTTTTTCCTCATCCCTTCCACACATTTTTGACAATACTCACCTCATCACTCTAGATCATCCCTAACCTCAACTCCTCCCTTTATCATCCTCCCCTCCACTCTGTTCTCTTCCCTTTCTCATCTTCCTTTCCCTCTCCAAATTCCTCACTCATTTTACTTCAACATTTTCAACCAATCAACTCAATCCCAAATTAATAATTCCCTCATTTGAAACAAGTCTACCCTAGTTTTGATTGCTCAAGCTCTCATCCTCATCCTCCTCAAGCTTCATTAACATCCATCTCATTTCTCAATCAGCTATCCAATCTCTTCCAGGCTCTTGATGCTTCATGATTAAAGATCAACCAATTCTTAGTATTTGATCAGATGTGAGGAATAAATCTTATCAAAACATCCACTTATTCCTTTCATTTAGGCAACCACTTCTTTTAGCCCCTCCTCCAATTTCTTCATTTTCCTATTTCCTTTCTCCTATAAACTGTTCTTTTCCAGAGAAGATCCCGGGTAAGATCTACTATCTTCCCCATTTATTCCTTTATTTCCTTGATCATAGGTTGATCCATTGTCACTTTTCTCAGTTTGATTGATCTTAGTTTGAAATAAAAAATAAACTTTCAATCCAAAATTCCTCATCAACCACACCCTGCACCACACCATCCATCCCTTGCTTCCCACTTCCATCCAACTCCAACCTCCTCAGACATCTTATCCTTGCTTCCCACTTTCATCCAACTCTGAAATCCTTGGACATCTTATCATCCTCACTGCTCATCCTTGCTTTCCACTTCCATACAAATCTGACATCCTTGGAAATCTCATCCTTGCTTCCCACTTCCATCCAACTCCAACCTCCTTGGAAATTTAATTCTTTCTTGCCAATTTGATCCAACTACAACCTCCTTGGACATCTCATCCTTCCTTCCCACTTCCATCCAACTCCAACCTCCTTGAAAATTTCATCCTTGCTTCCCACTTCAATCCAACTCCAACCTCCTTGGACATCTCATCATCCTCACTGCCTATGACACTATCCCCTGAAAACTCACCCTATCAAAATGGCCCCTCAGCAATCCAAAAACAAAAACCACCTCCCAAAACAAACATCTCAAAGAAATTCAATCACAAAAAATTCTCCTCCCTTAGCTTCCAAATAATCTAGCCAAATAAAGCAAGAAGATCACCTAATCCTGGTCAACTGACTCAAAGTTGGGTCAAACTATGCTGCTTGCTTTGGGTCCAACAAAGAAAAAATAGGTTGTTGAACCCCATCTTCAAATTTAAATGGTTATCTCCTGATGGAAAATGAGCTCAAGAACAAAACCAGAGGTAGGCTAGAATTTTGTTCAAAGAAAATGTGGGAGCAATTTAAGAACTACTGGGCCAAGTACACAAAATCCCACTCCATGTCTATCCCAAATGTGTTTGGCATAAGTGATGCCAATAAAGCCAAGGGGATAAACTCTGTGCTTGAGAAATTGGATTTGATCTGCCCTTTCTATAACCACATGGATGAAATATTTAAAAAAGCAAATATCACCCCTCTGGCTGAGTTCAATTCTCAAACAGCAGAGTCAAATGATATGGAGCCACTTCCTGATGATGATCAGCCTAGTGAAACCAATAACAAGGAAACATACAATTGGTCACCATCAGAGCCAGCATCAGCCACCAAGAATCATGTTTCTGAAATTAAAGCTCAATCAGACCAATCCAGTCAAAAAGCATCTCAAACACTTTCCTGGATCCATCACTTCCTAGAATGGATGAACTCAAAGATACCACCAACTTGGGGGAAGACTGTCCCAATTCACAATCCAAACATACCTCACCTCAAGTAAGTATGGTTATTTTTTTCTTGAATAGTGAATTTTAGCTGATTTTTTATGAAAAGCATTATCCTTTTCTTGAAAATAACAGAAAGCTTAAGCCAATGGGGCCTCCTACATCACCTTCCAATCTTATTTAAGACAGTCAGCTTCCATCAAACTCAGCCAAGGGAAAGCCCAAGGCCTCCAATTCAATGAAAATCAATCCAAAAAGTCATCAAAAGAGGAGACACACTTCTAGCTTTGGAGGCTTTGAAGAAATCATTGAGAACCAAGATTCAAGTAAGGAAAATAAATTGGATTGCTAAATATTCCCAGAAATGCAAATCAAATTGATTTATTTAATTTGAAAACAGTGAGAAATTTTGTTGAAAGCAAGAAACTTGACTTCAAGAGGGAGAAGTGAGAGCTTAATCTGGAAATTGAAGAAAACAATTGGAGATCAGAGATTATAGCTCAGGAGAAACAAATAGAGGCAGAGGCAGCAACCAAACAGAAGAAGATTTATGCTGAAGGGAATTTGAAAAGAGATTAGTTGGATTTTCAGAACAAGGAAAATTAAAAAGATCATGCTCAATCAGAAAAAAAGCACAGGTTGTCATTGGCAATTGCCTGTGTAAGTAGTGGTAAACCAATGGAAGAGATTGAAAAGATTGCTCAGCAGTTTGGCTTGTAAATATGTTTGAATATACTTCTATGCATTCACAAAAAAATCCAAATTAAATTATTTACAAGCATTTTTGATCTGTTCTTTGTATCCACCAATGTTTTAGAATGTTGAAGTTCTGTAAAGATATTTCTGGACTTCTAGTTCCATTTTTTTTGTATATTTGAAAAGAGAAGCCCATTTGTGTATACTTCATGGATGGTGATAATCCTCTAAGATTTTGATGAGTAAAATCTTTAAACTTGAAAAAAGCTAATGTAACCCCTGAAAATTTAGCAAAATCAAGATATACCTGATAATCCCTAAATCCAAACTGGCCTCCAATCATATCAAAATTATCATCAGTCAGAATATCATTATAACTTTCATCAGCTATACCCTTGGGATTGAAGATGGGAATCCATCCTACCAAATTCCAGGCACAAGCATCAGAATCTTGATGGGGGAGGTTTTGAAAATCATTAAGGGTAAAGGTTAAGAAGGAATAGAAATCAGAACTCCTGTATTCTTCATCATACTCCATATGTTTCATGGAAGGAATTTTATTTGTAATCAGTTCCCTCTGACAATTCTCAAAAACTTCTGCAAAAAATTCTCTGTTTTTTTTTGAAAGCCACTCTCCAGCCACAATGATTTCTTATTTTTCTGCTTGAGGCTGGAATCCAAGTCTTATCATATCCTTGCAGAGTTTTGTTTCTGAAACATATAGTCCAAAAGCTTCTTGTTTGCTTGATTTTCTCCATCCATAAGCCCACATCACTCCAGAAACTAGGGCCTTGTTTGTTTTCACAGGCTGAAGGTGTGTAGTGCAGTGGAGTAGATGGCAAGCAAAGCTTTCCCATCCAATTTTATCCTCAGAAGACATTTCAAAAAAAGGAAAACACTCAGAAAGACAGACAGCAGGTTTTTTTATTGGGTGAATGATTGCACATACCATGTTGACCTTGGTGTAAAACTCCAGGGTGGATTCAGTGATGTGAATCTCCATTGGGTTTGGATCAACTTGCCTACTTGCTGCAATGCAGAAAAACTTAATGGATTGGTTACTGCTTTGCCTCAGAAAATTCAAATGCCTCCTCTTCTTCATTTGCTTATTTAAGTCCTTGTTCTTCTGCTTACACAGATATTAACTGATTCCAAAAAGATAAAAGAAATAAATAAGGCATAAGTAAGGCAGGGTGGAAAATCCAAGGATTCAACTGAATCACCCCCCAAATGGCCATGATCCTGATTGTATAATCAAGTTGAAAGAAACCATAGGGAAGATGAGGCAGGGGGTAAATCAAAGGATTGGACTGAATCAACCCCCCCCCCCCCCCCCCCCCAATGGCCGTGATCCTGATTGTATAATCAAGTCAACAGACACCATAGGTAAGATGAAGCAGGTGGGACATCCAAGGAAGAAATTGGGGTAATTTCACTCACCATTTTTTGGTTCCAGGCTTCACCACATCACTAATGGGTCTTGAAGAGGGTGGTGGTGGTGGGAGTGGGGACAATGGAGCCATTGATTTTTCCAAGGAAGAAGTGGGGGAAAGGGGGTAAAGGTTCATCAGCCAGTGGGTTGGTTGGTGAAGGGTTGGGAGCAGGTGGGGGGGCATTTGATTGCTTGGTCAAAGGGGGGGGCAGTCAATTGGTTGGTTGGCAAAGGCAGGGGGGCTGGCCAATCAATGGGTTGGTTGGCTCAGCAAAGGGGGGGGGGGTGCTGGCCAATCCCTTGGTCAGTCGGCAATAGCAGGGGGGCCGGCCAATTTTTGGGTTGGTTGGCAAAGGGGGGGGGGTGCTGGCCAATCCCTTGGTTGGTTGGCAATGGTGGTGGGGCTGGCCAATTGGTGGGTTGGTTGGAAATGGGGGGGGGGCTGGCAAATTCTTTGGTTGGTTGGAAAATGCAGGGAGATGGCCAATTGGTCAGAAAAGGAGGGGAGCTGGCCGGTCAGTTGGCAAAGGGGGGGGGCTGGCCAATGGGTTGGTTTGGTCAAAGGGGGTGGGGCTGGTTGATTGGCTGGCAATGGGGGTGGGGGGGGCGCTGTTGACAATGGGGGGGGGTCAATTGGCCAAGGAGGGAGGAAGCCAGGGAAGCAGTTAGCTCTGGTGCAACAAGGGGGGGGGGAGTGGATTGAGAGGGAGGGGGGAGGGCATACCTGGGTGGGCTGGAAACATAGATGGGAGATGAAAGAGGGGGTGTTAGCAAGGATCAAAAAGGGATTTAGTTGAGATAAGGAGACTGGAATGGGAGAAAGTGATTGTGGTTTGGTGTATGGAGAGGTGGTTTTTGGAGGGGAGGGGAGTGGTGAGTGTTTGAGTCCAATGATTGGGAGAGCAGTAGGGGGAGCATGGTTTAGGGGGTGACTGGGGTCCACTTGGGGGTGACTAAAAAGATCAAGTCAGTCAGTGTGGGATGAAAAAAAAGGGTACATAATTGTGTTTTTTTCTCTTTAACAATTCTGAAATCAGACCATCATGATTCAAACTGAGCAAGAGTGATAGGTAGAATTTTCTCTCTCATGGAAAAAGAGTATTGATGAGATAAGACTGGAATGATTTGAGGAGGATCAGGCACATCATCTTCAAAGATTTAATCCCATTCATCTTTGATGCTGGCCAATAGGTTATGGAGAATAACACAGCAGAAAATCTAGTTGATTATTAACTTCATATCTTTGGAATTTTGGAGCTTGCTTTGCATTTCTCTTAAGCTGGCCCATCTTCCTTTCAGGACTCCTATGGCATGCTCAATCCAAACTTGTGATTGGTCAAGATGATAGTTGAAATCAGTTTTGGATTGATCATTGGATGAAAAATTGTGGTATGCTGGAACCCCATATTTCCCACTGGCATGAGAAGAGTCAGCCAGGTCTTCACCAAAGTAGCTCTTAGGTTGCTTAGAAATCTGAACTTTGCTGAAGACATAAGAATCATGACAGGAACCTGGAAGTCCAGCATGGAGGGAAATGAACTTTTTTTTAGTTGTTGCAAACAAGTTGAACAGCAATGGAGTATCTATATGAACAAATGAAGCATGGTTTCTCAGTTTTGGAGAAAAAAACATTTGGTATTAAGAGATTGGATTGCCTTTTCATCCAATCAAAGTAGTCACTTCCATCAATCTTTGGTTTCTGACTCAAAGGTATGGTGGTTCAATCCACAAAACCAATACAAACTTGAAAACCTTCAGTCCCCATGACCTGTGAGATCTCAATGCACTCTTCCTTTTTTGGCCAGCATAGAATTGAGCAAAAAAATCCTAGGAAATAAGTGATAACATGTTGGTTGTAAAAGTTGACTGTTCCATATCCAATAGAGAAAAGATTTTCCAATCAATGAACAGCAGCACCATTACCATTGGATCCAAACCAAAAAAGAGAAACAGCAAGTTGGATAGCAGGATTGCATTGGGGATTTGGAGATTCATTCTGGAAGACAGGATGGTTCTCAATCATCTCCAAAAGTCTCACAAATGATGCTAAAGAAGTTCAAAAGAGTTGATGGAAGCTTAAGTCAGGGAGGAGATGAAGATTCTTCTGTTCATACATAGGATGGTGAAATTGTTGTCTTTGGGGGATTAAGTAGCAGTGTTCCAATAGAGAATTCAAGGATAACCCATTGGATTCAAGATCACAGTTGGAATTGAAGTCTGAATTTGAGTCAAATAGTAATAAAATTTCAGTCAGCTTGATTCCATTTTTGACTAGCATCCTGGAGGTCAGTTTTGAAATTCTGAGAAGTGAAGAGTTTGGGGAGGGTGGTGTTTGTGATTTGAAGTGATGAGGAGGTGTATGGGGTGCTGGTATAAGGTTTTGGCTTTGATATGGATGATTTGGAGGT
The DNA here is from genome assembly GCA_025617555.3 of Puccinia polysora. Taxonomy (NCBI): domain Eukaryota; kingdom Fungi; phylum Basidiomycota; class Pucciniomycetes; order Pucciniales; family Pucciniaceae; genus Puccinia; species Puccinia polysora. The sequence continues at coordinate 2,284,907 of CM062643.1, read as the reverse complement.
GTGGATGGCTGGTTTTCATGTTGATGGATGGTGGATAGATGATGATGCATAAATGGCATATTTGATGTTTGCAATCTGGCATTTCCATGAAGTCTGCCATTTTGAAATAAACTTGTTAAGGGGTAAGTGTATTTCACAAACCATCCATTAAAAATGGTGGATTTAATCAAAATAATGGTGGGTTTCTAATGGCATTTTGCTAACTTTTATACACCCTAATAAGATCATGAGAAAATCTTTCAAAGACTAAAAGCCTTCAGTAAATATTCTTGCAATACTGGGGTTTTTATCAAATTTGTGATGCATATACAGGCCCATCCTTTTGAGTCTATTAGGTCAAAGAAAAGGTTTGAAAACCTGATAGATTTTTTTTTTTTGAGATGAATAAGGATCCAGCTGGATTGGAGTTGTTTTCCTGATTTCAAGGTCCAAATTTGAGGAAGTCTTATCCTCCAAAGATTGATTGATTTATTTAACTTTGAATTTTTTTGGGAAAATAATTTAAAGTTTATAATTAATTTCAAATAATGAAAGAATAAAAATGAAAAATTGGTCTAATCTACATCAAACAGATTTTTTGATCATAGATCACCAAAATATATTGTCAATTTTAAAGAAACCTTGAGTTAAAATTGAAACTCCTTTCAGGCATGAATAATATTTGATTGCACATTGGTTATAGAATAGTTCAACAGAAGTTGTGGTGTGGTTATTTCAGAGTTATTTGGATAGATTTCCTGAATGAGGAAATAGTTACAACCCAGTTGTAACCAAGTTGAAACATTTTTATAGGATGGCACATGCTAACCTGTGCCACCATTTTTGCCCTGGTGAGATATGTGCAGTTTTAGGTTTGATATTCATCTTCCTGACCATCAATAGGTTCTTTTGAGCCATGAAAAACCTTGGATGATTTTCTTCAAAGATTAACCAATGGAAAAACTATTCTAAAATAATATTTCAAAAGTTGGTGTTCAATTCACAATCCTGGTTTGCAAACAGGCATGAAATACCATTCAAAAACCATATGAGTTGTGAAACTCTGTTCACAACTCAACAAGTTGTGAGAAAATTGTTTCACAACTCATGCTCCCCCTGGGGGGTTTCAAACAAGTATTTTGCAACCCCCTGGGGTTTTTTTTATCATTTTTCTTTCTTTTTATTTTTAATTTATTTATTTTTTTCAATTTTTGTCATTTTTCAATTTTTTTTCATTTACTTTTTATTCATTTTTTTTTTGATTTTGTTTGAGGGCAGGGTGAAATTTGCCACCCCAGGTTACAAATGGCCGCTTGTGAGCCATTTGAGTTGTGAAACTCAATTTGCAACCTATTTGATTTTTGAAACACTGTTTGAAACCCATTTGAGTTGTGAAAAACTGTTTGCAACCCATTTGAGTTGTGAACACCACTTTTGGCCCATTTGGGGCAAAAAAGCCCCAAACAAGCCATTCTATGGATTAATTAGGGGTAAATAGGCACCTCAAACTACATCAAAATTTTGTATGCATTGGAACCCCTTGAAAAAGGTAATAAAAGTAATTAATAAAATAAAATAAAAAATAAAAAAATCAATGGAGTTTGGGATCTTTCTTTTTGACTTTTTAATTTTTTTTTTTTTTTTTTGGTTATTTGAGCATTCATAAAGTTTAAAAAAAATCAAAGAGCTTTCTAATCTTTATTTTATATTTCTTTTTGATTAATTCCTTTACCTTAAAAAATTCATTCAAAAGATCAAATAAATCAAAAAAAAAATCAAATCTCTCATTGGACTTTTGGATCCTTCTATCTGCCTTTGGGATTCATTTTTTTTTTTTTTTTTTTTTTTTTTTTTTTGGTTATGTAAGCTCTCAGGAAGTCAAAAAAAACAATCAAAGATGTTTTCCAATATTTTTTTTTTCATATTCTTTGGATTTATTATTTTACCTAAAAGAAATTCATTCCAGCAATCAAAAAACTCAAAAAATTCAAAAAAAAAACTCATTGCACTTTTGACTCCTTCTTTTTTGCCTTTCTGATCTTTTTTTTTTTTGGTGATTCAAGCTCTTAGTTCATTTTTATTCATTTTAATTTTTAATTTAATTTAATTTTTTTTAATTATTTTTTCTCAAAACCCTGGAGTTGTGAATGGACCTTGAGGACTCTGATGGGTTGCAGATGGCTGTTCACAGCTTGGATTAGCCATGAACCTGACCACAGGACTGATTCTTGAGTTCTGAATGGCCATTCAAAACTCTAATGGGTTTTAAATTTCCATTCAAAACTCTGATTGGGTTGCAAACGGTCATTCATGACTCAAATGGGTCATAAGCCACACCACACAACCCATCTTGAGTCATGAATGGGTTCTTGTAGGGTTGCAAATTTAACACCGCCCCTTTTTCTGTTTTTTTAATTATTTTATTTTAATTTTAATTCAATTTTATTTTATTTTTATTTTTTTTTGCTCACAACCCAGGAGTTTTGAATGGCATGCAATGACTCAAAATGCGTTTTTTACTGGCCATTTGCAACCCATATGAGTCCTGAATGGCCATTCACAACTCTGATGGGTTGTGAAACCCGCCACACAACCCCATTTGAGTTGTGAACGGTTTGTGTAGGTTTGTGAATTTTAACACTTCCCTATTTCAAAATAAACACAATTAACAGTTTTTCAAAGAGAATCAAACATTCTGACTTTACGCAATCCTTCAAATTCCATCCACTCAGAAAATCATGCAGGCACTTTCTCAGTGGTTATTCAATTGAGAGAGTTTATCCTTCAGATTTAGAAAGGTGGTTTCTCAGGTTGATGTTGAATAATCATGTTGGTGGTACTGCATTTTAAAACCTAAAGCAAGTCAATAGAATCTCTTATGCAACTTTCAGAGAGCCAGATTTTTCCAAGGGTTTACTTGAGGATGATCATCATCATTTTTTTAAAAAAAAGAAAAAGAAAAAGAAAAAAAGAAAAAAAAAATCAATGCAAGAAGCCAATGAGGATATTCACCCTTTTGGAGTAAGAAAGTTGTTTGGAATCATATTGGCAAGCCAGAAAAGTCACTTTGAATACGAAATCCTTGCTTTGATTTCAGGGTGGAAGATTTCGATCAGACTGGGATTACAGATCGAAGAGTGCTCAAAACCGAAATATTCACATCGATGACGACGATGAGATTTCAAAAAAAGTGGAATCAAGATCGAATAAGATGTCACCGATTCTCCCAAGATTTGAGCCATCAGATTTATGGAGCTCAAAAGAATCAACTGGAACCGGATCTTCACTCAAGAACAAAATCCTGCTATAAACCCATCAGATCTGCACAAAAAGACCCATCGTTTTGATAGTCAAGAGAATCATACATTTGAGCTCATAGTCCATGCATGAAATTACTCTCGACCCACTTCATTCTTTACTCATGGCCTGGTGGGTCAAGAAAAGCCCTTCTTGTATAGATGAGTGCTAGCTTCTATCAGATCAACAGGTAGGAAACCTATGGTAGTTTCTGGAATTGGGATTAGCGGCCATGAATCTACCGAATCGAAGAACCACTAATCTCACCTTTGGAATCCCCTTGGAGATCAAAAACTGTGTTTCGAAAGTATCAAAGCATTCTAACAAGGATGAAGATATCAAAAGAGCTTCGTTGATCATCTGAGATCAAGGACCTATGACTCATGGGCATGCTCTTCGGTTGCTCAAAAGAATACTTGAAGATCTAATGGATTCTAATATATCGTTTAGAGTAAGACTTATGGTCCTTGGTAGGTGGGTGATCTAGGAAACGTTCATATGTTTTTCAAAAGCTTACACATCCTCAAATAGTCGATGCAAGTTTGTTCGATCCTGCATCCTGGTGGTATCTTCAAGTTTTGCATGCACCTCGCTTCAAATTTGTGGGTTGTAGTTGAATCCTGATCTTCAAAATTCTTTAAATCCTGTTGGGGATTGTTGTCTTGATTTTTTTTTTTTACTTGGTTCGAAATCGATCGATTCTCCCTCGGCACACACGATCATTCATAAAAATAAGAAATATCGTTCTTTAGAAAGATCGATCAGAATCTTCTTTCCAAACTTACAAAACCACTAGGTCGGTACCCGTTAAGGAATCGATCGTGTTATTCTAAGTTTCTAAAATCCCTCTCGGTATACAAGATCGATCGATTCCAGCTGAATCTGATCCCTGGGAATGAGGGAAATAAGATCTCAAAGATTTCATCGAGCCAAGATTCTGTTGAAGATGGGATTCAAAATTTTGTACCGGCACGAGTTTTTCGATTCGTCATCTCTTTCAAACTTTCCTCCTCATGGCTCGAAATCTGAAAGTGGTTGCGCCCATAATCTCGTTCTGAGGAATGTGGACCATCAAGTCGGTCTTTGAAATCAAACTCGATCGATTGTGGTCAGATTGGGAACATAGGTGGTATTTTCTAAGATAGCTAAAGGTGATGGATTCCTTAGCAAGAGTGAAGGCCGTTCTACGTCTAAACTTGATTTCTGACCCAGGTTGATACTTTCTACCTTTCGAAACGATTCAAAGACAGTGTTCCCAGTCATCTTGGAATCCTCATCGAAGACCAACAAATCACAAGCTTGTACAATCTCAATCATTTTGATCTTTAGATTCAAGATCCTGTTTCCACCACCCATCAGAAGTGATGGTTTCAATCATCAAGGTGTAGTAGATCCACAAATTTTTAAAACGGAAGCAGTTGTAACCTGGAAACTATACTTCATTTGAACCTGACCACAATTTTTTTCTCATGAGGTTTTGAAGGCTATCCATTGCTTAAATTAAATACTGAGATTTCTATGATATATGATTTGTTTTACTTGCTTCTCTGTTGAAATACCCAAGCGATTGTTCATTTTATCAATTATTTTTTTTCTTTAATCCATTCCCCAGATTTCTCACATTTAACAAAAATCATCCCGTCTTTTCATCTCAAGTTGTTTTATTCAATCCATTTCCCAAACTTGGGGGAAATACACCAGGGCCATTTTTTTTTTTTTTTTTTTTTTTTAAAAAAAAAAAATAAAAATAAAAAAATAAAAAAATCCATTCCCCAGATTTCTCATCTCACTTGATTAAAATCATTTAAACAATACCCCATCTCTCGTATCATTTTTTCGCTCTTTTTTTTTTCATCCAATCCATTTCCCGAATTCGGGGGCAGTCACATTTTCTACAACGAGGTTCTAGATGCTATCGATCCAGAAATTCATTCATCCGAAATGTATGTTATGTTTGAGTTACTCCTGCATCAACTCAACAAATCGACATGTATTTCTTCGCTCAGTCCTGAGTTAACTTCAAAAATTAAAAATGATGTATACTTCTTTGGCTCAATCCTGATTCGATTTGGGAATTAAAATATCAAGTTCCAATCAGCCCCCAAATCTTTCAATTCCTAATCCAAATTATAAAATCCCAATCTCAGTCCCCAAATTTGGGTGGAATACTCTATTAAACAAATAAACAAAATAAGTACACCACGGGGCCACTTTTGACCGTTGAGGACCGCGGAACCAACGTCAAGGGTCAATTCGACGGCCCGCGCGTTGACCGCCGGGGATTTCGACGACAGGGTCAGCCGACGGTCAATCGACCATCGTGCGTTGGGCGATCGACCCATTCATCGATTCACCCACCATTGGTTTGGTAGGTGCCTGGCTGTTAGAGCATCCCCAATCGTTGGAGAGCGCGGCTCGTTAGGTAGCGACTCGCGCTGGCCAAAAAAAATAGCTAGCGAGCGATTTACCGCGCGCGTTTCACAATCGTCCACTCCACAAGGCCGCGGCAGCTAGCTAACGACTCAAACCGCACAATCGTGTGTCGCGTCAGCGGCTCGCTAGCTAGGTCCCCCCCTTCGTCGCAACTCGGCCTTGTAACTAACTCATTGTGGCGACTCATCGTCAAGGAGAGAGGGAGTGGGGGGAGTGGGGCATATTGGAGCTGGGGCTTGGGGGAGGGGGATATTGGTGGGGGCGATATCAAAGTTGGGATGGTGGAAGGGACATATGAGGGTGGCAGGGTGGGCGGGGTATTGGCGTATTGGATATGCAAGAGATGTCAAGAGGGGGAGCTAGCAAGCTTGCTAAAATCTGGTAACTTTATGGAAATTGGACCCGACTTATGGAGCTTGCTTGCTAGCAAGCCCTTATTTTTGCACAATTGTGAAAATGGCTCAGTAAACTTAGCTAACAAGCGGCTTTACCAAGATGATTGGGGTTCCCTTAGGGTTGGCACAACCTCACCTTGCCCCCGCCGTCAATTCACCAGCAGTGCCCACCTGTTGGTGTTGCAACATTGTCATGCTCAGGCGGTTGAATCACCAGCGGCGCGGGAGCCACTTGACGTTGTCTTGCTCAGGCGCTCAAATGGCCAGCGGCTCCCACGCCGCTGGTTTGATCCCACTTGGTTCCTGCAGCACTGTCCTATGGATCCATATCAAATGTGACACCAAGCTCTCATACACCATTTCTCACTCTGCAATGGCAGTAAATCAGATCATTTCAAAATTCCCAAAAATTATTTTTGAAAAAAAAAGCCACAATTCAGTGCAAATTTGAAACCAATTTTTTTTTTTAAAAAAAAAAAAAAAAAAAAAAAAAAAAAAAAAAAACATGATTTTCTTGAATTTTTTGACTCCAGGTAAACTTGATACTGCTTTGTTAATTTTTCTTTATCATTCTGCTTGTAAGGGATTTAATTTTTTTGATGTTAGTTTGTTAATAATTATTTTTTTGGAGATTCTACTTATAAGGCATGATATTTTTAAATTACAAAACATTTAAAGCATTGCTTGTGAAGTGCTGGCTTGAGGAGTCAAGGGAAGTCTTTGTCTTTGCTCAACCCACCTGGCTATGGCTGAAATCATACACTCCACCCATTGGCCAGGTTCAATGGGTGGAGTGATCAACCTGGCTACTGACCTGTGCTCCTCAGCTGCATGCAATGCACCTGAGTTGAGGATCCAATGATTGTAGTTTGAATGGATAACTTCCATTGTTCTTTGAGATTTATCTTGACGCTCAATTTGGGAAATGTGAGTTTTTTGAAGCTGGAAACCCCCATGATGGCAATTGTGCTGCATTTCCAAGTAGGCTTTGATGGCCTGTATTCAATACAAATGAAGTTTTATTATTATTATTATTATTATTTTTTAATTTGAAACAAAAAAATGAAGAAATTACTAAACTGAGAATTTACTGTGCATTCAGAGCTTGTTTCAACAAATTCCCTCATGTTGTAAAATGTATTGATTCCAATAATTGCAAGCTTGTTGACTTGGATAAAATATCTGGTGGTTCTAATTCCATTAGTCTGCCATAATGAAGTGATCTTGCCAATAAAGTCCACTGATTTGGGAGATTCAATTGGATGCCAAACCAAAAAAAAAAAAAAAAAAATGGAAAAAATGGTTAATGTTTTGAATTTATTTATTTCAAGTAAAGCCAAAAACTTGCCAGGATGTGGTAGTTCTTCTGGATTATTTCATGCTTGTTTAATTGAATTTGGTTGATTTGTTCAACACTTTAAGGGAATTTTTCTCTGAGTATCTGAGGAACTTGCACTCTTTCTTAAGTGGGAATATATTTTCTCTTACCAAAGGGATATTGGTTGAGGGGATGATAAATATGGCTATTATAATCCATGGAATGTTGAAAAACTGGATTATCTTCAAATACACTGGTAATTGTTAAACTGATTTGAAAATTTGTTTGAGTCTCTTGATTATATACCACACCAGCAGAGAGAAGAAAGCATAGAGACTGATAATTACTGAAGCTGATGGCCAAATCACATCCTGGACTGATCTTTCTTGAATGATTTGAAGCTTGGCATAAAATTCCATTTTAAATTTAAAATTTTTCAGTTGAAAACAGACTAGCTGGACCAAAATGCAAGATTGAGTCTGGGAGGTGAAGAATCATGTGAATCTTGTTTTGTTGATCCATTGGCCAGACATCTTGATCAAATGATATAAAAAGTGTTTTATTTGTTCCTTCAGTTGAGTTTGGTATTTATTCATGTCTTTGATGTGAGTCTGAAATATGAAGGTGCACAGTTGACAAAGGGAGGTCCACAGAATTCTTTGTTCAGGTTTTATAAAGTTGAAAAAGGTGAAGGGTGCAGCTTGAAGTAATATCTTGAAATCTTTTCCAACAAGGCTGAGTGAATGTTTGATTAAATATTTTGGCTGAAGGGAGGGTATGTTGAGTGAATTGTTGTTGAAAGACTGAACTTATCTAATGAGTAATGGTCATTCAAATTTCTTCAAAGATTGAATAAAATCTCAAACCAATTATTTGACAATACCAAGGAGAAAAACATGGAGAATTTCAACTGGAGTGTCAAGGAAGCCATCAAATCCTTTTAAATTTGGGGGAAAGAATAAAAAAAAAAATTTAATGTCTGATTATCATGAAAATTTCATCAATTTAATGAGAACAACACCTTCAAGCTTCAAAAATGGATTGAAAAGTTTGGAGTATTCTGTTTGTTCTAGTTCTTGTATTTTTTGAAGGATTGATGGTTCTCTCATTTTTTCAATAAATTTCTTGTTGATTGAATCCACAAGAACATAGGATGAAGACATTATTTGAAAGGATTTTGCATTGGTTTTGGAAAGCTCATAGAGATGATGGGTCTGTTCAATTGTTTCAGTCCAAAGTCTGGTGGGATTAGGGGCTTAGAGATATATTAAAAAAAATATTATCAATGATGATTAATTTCATACAAATAATCAAAGAATTCAACTCAAAGCCATTCCCATCAATTTGAAGAAAATTTTGAAGATAAGCAATTGTTTGCTTAATTTGTATCTTGGGGACAGATAATTTGCAAATACAACATGGGTTAAGGGATATTCCAGGAACTGGAGTGTTGGTGACTTCTGCATGCATTGGTGAATCTGCCAAGAAGCATAAGACTGTGGTGATAACTAAAACTGGTTCAGAAATGGTGATATTAAAGGCTGAAAATCCTTTGATGGCCATTTGACTGTTTTCAAAACCTAAATGCCAATATCATTTCAATGGATGATTCATTTTGGGACTAACTTAATCTCTTCAACTATTTGATCTGCAATTTAAAGTAATCCAGCTCTTTTGGATTTTGATAAAAAATGACAATCATATTCTTGATTGGATAAATGAGGAGGAAGACCAGAGAGTGTTGATTAGAAGGATTGGTGTTTGTTGAATAGCTTTGATATATTTCCTGAAGTATCATCTGAATATAATGTTATTGGTACATGTATAATAGCCTTTCCCTGTGCCTTAACACACCATGGATTAGGGAGACTGATGATATTTTCACTGTCTTCATCAATTTCTATGTAATAAAATGGAATAATTTAATTTGAAAAATGGTCAGAAATTAATTCTCATGATCATTTGATTTTGATAAATTAACTCACCATACAATTTTTTTGTCACAGATATCTGATAATAAAAATTCAACTTGTTCTATTTTGGAGTACTCCTTCAGAAATTGATCACTACAAATTTCCATTAAATTTGAATCCATGAAATTTGCTTGAGCAGGAATGGTGATCTTGACTGTGGTTGAATTGAGAATGGAACATTCCATTGTGACACATTTGGTGTATATTTTTGATTCAAAAGAGTAAATAAATAGAGGTACTACAATTTCTTTGGAAATTAATTTTTCAGGTTCAAATATGTAAAAATGTTGGGAGTCTTGAATAAACATTTGATTTCTTAGTTTGGGTGACAGAAGTTCCCACCATTTCTTGGATTGACAGAGCTTGAAATGATCCAATCCATATTTTTGTTCTGGTTAAAAGTCAAAAAAGGGGGCCACATATGGGTTTACAAGCTCCTGAAATTGTCAAAAAAAAAAGAAAAGGAAAGGAAAGAATTTTTTTTTTAAAAAAAAAAAAATTGTCAAACTCTAAAATTTGAAAAAAAAAAATTATGAATTTTAATTTCTCAAAAAATGGTTATCATCAAAGAAACCTTACATGGGATATAATGGCCTTCAACTTCAGGGAGAAGCATGGAATCCCTAATACAGACATTAGGGATTCTGTGGGGAAGTTCAAGAATTTGCAGATGTGTGCGCATGACCATCCGGTGTGGAAGGCAAAGGAGAGTTACGCTCCAAAGTTGTCCGCAAGTCCGGAAGTTATTGGTCTAGGCGTCTGTAAGGAGGTTGGATGCAATGAGTTCTTAACTGTAGTGAGGTAAAAAGAGAGATAATGGTATGTATTCTTCTTCCCCCCAATCCTTCCTCTTCCTTTCCTTGGTGGCCTTCTCCAATAGATCAATAGATAGATCATAACCCAACCCAGAGTTGAGGGTGAGGACTTGGGTCCCCCCCCTTCAACCCTAACCTAAGTACAACCACAAACGCAAAAGAACAATGAAACACAACCCCTAAGCACAGAACCCTAGCCCAACCCTACCCCTCCATCCCTTTCCCCATAACCCATGCCCCTTGATATCAACGTACGCCAGGTTTGTCCTTCTCATGGCGCGGCCCTCCGCCGCGCCCTACTTGGAGCCCCCCAGTTGGCCCACCCCCGCGCATCTGCGGAACTCGCGGTCCGCAGGTTGGCCCGCGCGGGCCTAACCCCCGATTGCCCTGCTCTTGCCTTCCGGACTAGCCACCCGCAAGCTTGGTCAGGCCGGCTCCATCACTTGGTCCGCGTTTCCTGGGCGGGTTGTGGCCCGGCGCCCTCAGAGTAGGCCCAACCCGCACCTGGTGCTGAGCCCCGCAATTCCTACTGCTAAGCCCGCAGAGGCTGCTGCTGAGACCGCGCGCACCCAAATGCTGAGCCCAACCTACCCAACTGCTGAGCGCGCAGCCCGCAACACAGCTCTCAACCCAAGGTTATAAATACAACACCACATCCCCCCCAAGTTGAGTTCTGTCCCCAGAGGTCTCCCATTGCTGCCTCGCCCCCATCAGAATACCAACCCACCTCTCCCCTACCCACCCCAGCTCAACCCAGCCCCTCCTCCCCTTCCGCTCCGTTGCCATCATGGTCCCCTGCAACTTCTGTGCCCGGAACAGGCTCGCGTGCTCGATTGTTCCTGGTTGACGCGCCTGCAATTCTTGCCATTGTGGCCATCGCCGCTGCTCGCTTGGGGGGGAAATGCCACGTCCTCCTCCTCAATCTGGTCCCCGTCCCCGGCCGCGCAAGAGGGCCCGTCCGGATCCGTTTGTGGTTTTGGACAATGAAACAATCTCTGAGGACTCATGGACTCCGCCCGGATTGCCTTGTGCCCGCCCCCCCCAGGACCAATCCGCGACTCCGCCTCCCCATTCCGCCGCGCAGGGCCCCCACAGAAGGAGGACTACCCAAACTTTGCAGCTTATTGGTCCGCCTTACGGCTCTGGGTGGACCGCATTTGTGTCATGCAAGGCGCAAGGGACCCGCGCGTCAATGAAATCCTCCGGCGCCACGCTGGCCCTCCTCCGGTCCCTACCCCGGCCCCGGCTCCTCCCCCAAATCCCACTCCTGGCCCGGCCCCGGCTCCTCCTTACTCGTTGGACTCGGACGAGAGGCCCCTAACCCCGCAGGGCACCCCTCCGCCACCCGCGTTGCCAGTTGTCATCTCATTGTTGCCTGCCGCTGGACCAAGCCCCCCCAATGTTCCACCGGGGGCCCCTTCTTCACCAGTCCCGCCTTCTCCCATCCCACCCAAGATTCCGGATATCCCCGTCTTCCCGGCTGTTCGGCTCGCAAGGTTTGATGTGATGGTGGACAACGCGGACAGACTCCTTTGACGGTTCCTGGCGGCCCCTTGTGCCCACATCACCGGCAACCAACGGGAACTCTTGGCGGCTTTCCGGACCCTAGCCGCAGCGGCTTGCGCGGATGCGGAGGAGGTTATGAGGACTTGTCCGACGTAGATGGATTGCCCCCCCCTTTCTTCCTTTTCCATGTTGTATCTTATTCCGCGCCTTCTTGCAAAGAAATAAACTTTTGCCGCGCCATCCTGAGTAGCCTCCGGGATTGTGAGAACCTTTGCGCACAAGATCCGCATCTTGAAAGCAATCTGCGTGAGTAAGAGCAAGAGTGAGTGAGAAAGAGGTCCGTGCCCGCGTCCTAAGTGAGAGTGGGAGTGAGAATAAAGGCGGAGTTAAGAGTGAGAATGAGTGAAATTAAAGTCCACGCCCGCGTCCGGAGCCAACAAAGTTCCCCAGAAGGTACCTGGACCGCTCCAGCCAAACTGCCACACAGTTCCCTGTACTCAATCCTGCAACAAACGCAACAATCCTACACCAGCACGCGCACAGTCATCCAAGAGAGGCAAAGAAAGAAGTTGAGAAAACAAACATTCTGGGGTGTCTAGCTGTTCCAGCTGTGAACCCGCTAGGACACCCCCTTACCAAATCAGACCTGTCCCGTACGTGTCCCATGCAAAGAGGAAACAAGGAAAAGAACCAAGCCCATAAAAAAGGAAACCAAAACCCCAAGAAAAGCGGAAAGAATATTTATTTTTATTTTTTATATTTTTTTTTTAGGGCCTCCGCTCCTCCTCCCACATTGCCCAATCCATGGGGCTTTTCCTTGCGTTTACAGACCCGGCTAGCGCCGCGCCCGCGTCCCTGTGATCAATTATAACCAAAACCAGTACCAATCCAAGAGGTCAATCAAATATAAAAAGAAGTAGGAGAACGGACATTCTGGGGTGTCTAGTTATTCTGGCTGTGAACCGGCTAGGACACCCCCTCACCAAATCAGACCTTTACCCTACTTGCGTCCCCCCCAAGTTGACAGCTGTCCCCAGCGGTTTGTAGCCTTTCACTCCTCCAAGGTGGCGCGTTGCGCGCGGGCTCCTCCTCAGACAAAGGATCCGGCCCGTCCACTGATCCTGAACTTCCAATGCCGTCCACCGCGTTTGGGCCATCCCCGGCCGTCTTGTCAAAGGAGGTGGAGCCGCGCGCAAAGAAACGCTTCACGTGCAAGGCTGCGGCGCCCCGTCCGGTATGTTGTCCTACAGGATCCACGTCATCTGGGCTTGATAGACCGCCACCCAGTTTGTTGCCCCCTGCAGCAACTGCGTCAGCTGCATCCTTCCCAATCCTGTCTTGAACGCGGTTAGCGGCCACAAGTCGGGATGGAGCTTGCGCTGATCATACCCCCCATTACATTGACCAAACCGTAACACACGCGCCCCGCCATTGATTCCAGGAACTCGTCCACGCGCAGAGGAAATCCCGTGTCCCGGATAGTGAACGAGTTAAGCCGCTGCAGGTCATGAACAATCCTAAGCAACTTCCTGTCCTGCTTAAAAACCGCAAAAATTGGGCTAGAGTAGCTTGATGTCAACTGCTTGTACAACCCCGTCCTCACACGCTCCCAGACCAGTTCCAAGAAGGGTTCCTGCAAGGTCCGAGGGATCAGAATTGGCTTGATTTTCCAGGGCTTGTGCGGCACCATGGGGATTACATAGGGGTTGCAAACCTTGCCCTTCAGCAATCTGCGCTTGTTGGGCCCAAAGGCAAGGGCCTTCTTGCGGAGCACCAACACCAATGCTAACAAATCCTTCTCCTCTGTACTCAACCACCCCACCAGCCCAAAATTCAGCGCCTTGATTTGCTCATTTGTGATCCGCACCAACCGCGTTACCCACCCAAACTTCCTCAAAGGACTCACCCAGGGATCCCAAGACCAGGAGATTGGCCTCAGAGGCCCGTTCAGCCCCTGCAGCATGGGCTTGTTCCGGGGCCGGACCTTTTGCGCCACAGGCTTGTATCGCCCTGCGTTGCACCTAACCATCCTTACGCGCCCGCCGTTGTCGTCATGAATCCTGGAAACAATCAACCCGCGGCTCTCGCCTTTGCGCACAAGCGTGGCACTATGGTAGGGTTTTTGAAACACAGTACCTTCTGGTGGTGCATACTGAGGAAGAGGACTTACTTCTGCCGCTTGCGCCCTCCGCGCACTTCCTTCTGCCTTTTGCTCCTTTCTAGTTGACCGCCCGCACAAGGCCGGAGCCTGCCCTGCGAGGTACCCACGGTTGACTAGGGAAAACCCTCCGCAGGGCGGCCCTGGCGGTCTTCCCCACCGTTGGGCTCTACCTCTTTGCCAACCACCGCCAATGGCACCCATTTCCCCTTCCCGTGGTTGGAGATTGTCATCTCAAATCTTGCCCCAGATGTGTCCTCCACCATCAGAGCCTCCGTCCCTTCCTCTGCGTTAAATTTCATTTGGGCCCGGAATCCAAACATGAACGGCCAACCCAAAAATCACGTCACCGCACTTGACCGAGAGGAACAACAGCGGCTTCCAAACCTTCGTGACCTCCACCTCTTCTTCCTCCACCACCCCATCTACCCAACATTCCCCCCCATTGAGCGCCTGCAAGCCCATAGCGCACTTCCTCCGCACCAGGCCCAACTCATCCACCATTTTTCAACGGTGTGGAAACTTTAGAGGTTGATCCTCACGAAGTTGTCCCTAGTTACGGGATCGATGGTTCTAGCGTCTGTAAGACCGAGAATGCTTCCTTTCTTTTACTCCGAGAGAGAGAGAGAGAGAATGAGATGTAGAGATGGATGGGAGAAATGATGGAATAGTAGAATGCCAATCCCAGGATGCCCCCTACAACCCGGAGTCGAGGGGAAGGGTGTTTGAACCCTCCCCCTCAACCCTAACCTAAGCACAAGCACAAAGACAGACTGACAACCATGAAGAAGGAAACCTAGACCCAGAACCCTAACCCATCCTTTAACCCATACCCATACCCTACCCCCGCCAGCTCGCCTGTCAGTACGCGCATCCGGTTTGTCTTTTCGTGGCGCGGCCCTCCGCCGCGCGATACCCAAGATCCACCGCGCTTGCGCGCATCCACCCGACGCGCCGTCGCGAATTTCCCGTCCCGTGGCCGGCCCGCGCTTGCGCGCGGCTGCCACGCATATAGCCCCGCTGTCGCCCCGCTTCTTCCTTCCCCGACTAGCCGCTCCGAGAACCCGATCGGCCCGGCTCCATCCATGAGTCGGACATCCAAGCGGGTCGCGGCCCGCCTCCCTTAGTCAGGCCCGGCCCGCAGTCGCGTGCTCGATCCCGCCGCGCCTACTGCTGAGCCCACAGCGGCTGCTGCTGAACCCGCAGCGGCTGCTGCTGAACCCGCAGCGGCTACTGCTGAGAACCGGCGCACCCCAACTGCTGAGCCTAACCTACCAGATGCTGAGCGCGCAGGCCGCGACGCAGTCCCCGACCCAAGGCTATATAATGACACCACATCCCCCCCCAACTTGAGTTCTGTCCCCAGAGATCCCTTCCCATCGCCACCTCGACTACCCGCACCCCGCTCCTCCCTACCCACTCCTCTTTCCACACTCCACCACACTCCACCAACTCCCCTTCCACACTCATCGCCGTCATGCTCCCCTGCGAATTCTGCGCCCGGACCGGGCAGGCGTGCTCAATCGCTCCTGGTCGACGCGCCTGTGTCGCTTGCCGTCGCGGCCATCGCCGTTGCTCACTTAGCGATCGAATGCCCCGAGCCCCACCCAACTTCGGCTCCCGCCCCAGGCCGCGCAAAAGGGCTCGTCCGGACCCGTTCGTGGTTTCGGATGACGACACCATCTCGGAGGACTCGTGGACTCCGCCTGGCTCCCCGTCCCGTCACCCTCCGCCGAGCGAGGATCGCGACTCGGCTTCCCCCTTTCGCCGCGCGGGACCGCCGCGGAAGGAGGATTTCTCGTCCGTTGACGACTATCGGAGGGCCGTACGATTCTGGTCGGACCGTGTTCGGATGAGGGAAGGCGCGAGGGACCCACGACTCGACGAGATTCTCCGACGTCGCGCTGCCGCAGCCCCGGTTCCTCCTCCGGCCCCTACACCAGCTCCTTCCGCCCCAGCTCCGCAAGGTACTCCACCGCCGCCCGCGTCACCAGTGGTCTCAGACGGGAGGCCTACTACTCCCGAGGTCCCTCCTCCGCCGTCCCCGATCGTTGTTCCGTTGTCGCCCCCAGATGGACCGAGCCCTCCGCGCGATGCCCCAGGGACCCCCTCATCACCTCCTCGTCCGCTCGGATCAAGCCCCGTCCCAGCACCGGCACCGCCTTCCTCCAACTCCCCCGAGATCCCGGAGATCCCGGTCGTGATGGCACTCCCGGCGGCTGGCTTCGAGGCTTTCGCGGAAAGGTCGACCGCGATGCTCCGCAACTTCCTGGCGACCCCCGGAGCCCAATCCTCCGAATCCCGGCGCGAATTCTTGGCGGCTTACCGGGCCCTTCTGGCATCATCGAGGGCGGACATGGAGGAGATGATGCGAATGGCTTAGACGCCCTCACCCCCTTCCTTTTCTCCTTTCCCGTGTACTTCCTAGTCCCATTGTTGTACCGTGTTCGTAGGAGAAATATATATTGCTGCGCGAGGAAACGAAAGGGCCGCGTCCGCGCGTCCGGGTGCAAAGTGAGTGTGAGTGCCGAGATCCGCGTCCGCGTGAGAAGTGAGTGTGAGAGAGGTTGAGGTTGAGATCCGCGTCCGCGCGCTCCCTCTGTGAGAGACCGTAAGTGACCAGTTATCCCGACAAAAGAGGTACCTGGACCGCCCCAGACGGACTGCCACACAGTTCCCCATACCCGTTCTACAAAACAAAACAAACACCGCGCCGACAGCGCGCGCTCACAACCGGGAGTATAAGGGAGAGGCGATGGGAACGAACATTCTGGGGTGTCTAGTCGTTCCGGCTGTGAACCGGCTAGAGCACCCCCTTACCAAGCTAAGCTTAAATCCGCGTCCATACCGTCCCCGACCGTCGCGCGCAACCAATGAAGAGAGAAACAGGAGAGAAATAGACAAAAAAAAGAAAGGACAACAGCCCGAATCCAAAGAAGAATAACAAAATATCCTATATTTATTATTCCATTCATTCATTTTTTTTTTTTTTTTTTTTTTTTTTTTTTTTTTTTTTTTTTTTTTTTTTTTTTTTTTTTTTTTTTTTTTTTTTTTTTTTTTTTTTGCAGTTAGTTAGCTCTTCGTCCCGCCGTCCGTGAGCGGGGCTCGTCCTCGCGTTTGCGGGCCCGACACCACGCCGCGCCCGTGTTCCTGCAATAAATAACCCATAGCCAGTACCAATCCAAAGCCAAGCCCAAACCAAAACATAAGGAAACGAACATTCTGGGGTGTCTAGTTGTCCCGGCTGTGAACCGGCTAGAACACCCCCTTACCAAATCATTCTTTAACCACCTAGCGCCCCCCCCCCAGCTTGACAGCTGTCCCCAGCCGTCTGCAACCTCCTACTTCTCCGGGGTCGCGCGTCGCGCGCCGCTACTTCGCTGTCCGAACGATCCGCGCCGTCGTCCGACTCCGAGACCGCCTCGTCCCCGGGCCCCGAATCATCGCTCGCCGTTTCGTCGAAGGAAGTGGAGCCGCGCGCGAAGAAGCGTTTTACGTGCGAAGCCGCGGCCTTCCGTTTAAGCGGCGTCCCGTCCAATTCCTCAAGCCCGTAGCTGCCGCCCAAAAACTTAGAGGCCACGCGGTACGGCCCGTTCCACCGGTTGGCGAAAAGCCGGCCCCACTGGGATTCCAGACTCCGATTATACAACAGGACCAGGTCCCCCTTCCGCAGCGGATCCCGGAGCCGATGGGAACAACGCTCGTCCCAATAGCGGACTGACGCCGTCCGGGTTTTCTTCAACCGCTCCGCGGCTTTTTCCAAGGTCTCCTCACGCCTAAGGAGCTGTTCCGCGCGCGCCTCGATCAGATCCGCGGACGTCTTAACCTTCCACCAATCCACGCCCAAAAACGTGTTCAGCTCGATGTCCACGGGAAGCACGGGCCGCTGCCCGTAGAGTAACTCGTAAGGCGAATACCCCGTCGAGCGCTTCACGGAGATCCGATCGGCGAAAAGGACCGCGGGAAGTGCCATCTGCCACCTTTTGCCGTCCTCGCCGCACATTTTCACCAGGGCATCCTTGATTGGTTGATGTCCCCGCTCGATCATTCCCGCGCCCTCCGGGTAGTATTCCGTCACGCGACCGAACTTCGCTCCACAATTCTGCACCAGCGTCATCAAGCGTCCCCGAAACTCCGCCCCTCCGTCGACGGTGACCAAGCGAAGCGACCCGTAGCGCGCGAACCAGTCCTCTTCCAGAAACTGAGCCACCTTTTCTGCTGATAGTTTCGCCAGGGGCCTCGCTTCCACCCACCCGGACAGATTGTCGCGCGCAACCAGCAAATACGCAAACTTACCCGCCTTGATGTGGACCACGTCCAGCGAAACGCGCCCGAACAGCGCGTCCTCGCCCGTGGGGTGGCCGACCTCCTTGGGCAGCCTCGAGCTTCGCCGTTGGCAGGCCTCGCACGACTTTACCCAGTCGCGCACCGCGCGAACAACCCCCGGCCACCAAAACCTTGCTTTCACCCTCCTCCGCGTCTCGACCTCACCCCGATGACCAAGGTCATCGTGCAGACTTCCCAGAATCACCTCCTGGTCGGCCCTACAAGTCGCGACAACGAGAGGCACGGAGCCGCTCCGCCTCCATAGCTGACCGTCCTGTAAGAAGAAGTTCAGAACGTTTCGCCTCACCCATCGGGTGACCGTTTCCGTTGTGCCCTCGGGAAACCGGAGATCCTGCAAATAAGAGCACAAGACCGCGTAACGTCCCGACTGACGCAACGGAAGACAAACCGACGCCTCCGTCTTTGCTACCCGAACGACCGGAGCTTCCACGTCCAAAGGTTCCGCCCCCTCGTATGGGTTGTCCCGCAGGTACCGCGACAGCGCGTCCGGCATCGTGAACGCCTTTCCCGGGATGTGCACCACGTCAAAGGAGAATAACTGGAGGAACGCTACCCACCTGGTCATGGGCGCGTTCGGCAGCGTCGGTGAGTTGATCATTCGCGCCAAGGCCTCCGCGTCAACCAAGAGCTCGAAGTGCACGCCCCACAAAAGGTGCTGCAACCGCCGTACGATCTTGGTGACACCGCACAGTTCCAGCTTCGGCTGCGAATACCGACTCTCTGTCGCGGTAAAGGTGACCGATTCGTAGAGCACCGGCCTATCTTTTCCGTCTTCCTCCTGTGTCAAGACCCCCCCCGCGCCGAGCTCGCTAGAGTCGACCGCCAGGCGTATCCCTCCGGCGTCGTAATCGAGGTTCCGAAGGACGATGTCGCGCCCCACGATTTCCTTGAGCTTCGCGAAAGCGGCATCGCATCCCTCGGTCCACTTCCACTCCGCCCCCTTACGCGTCAATGCCCGCATTGGACTCGCTACTTCCGCGAACCGCTCGATGAACATGCGGACGTAGCTACACAATCCCAGAAACTGCAGGACGTGCGACACTGTCCGAGGGGTCAGCCATTCAAGAACCTTATTCCGCTTCTTTTCCGCTATTCGCCTCCCGTCGTAGGCCACGACATGCCCCAGTACTTCGAGCGCCGGAACGCAGACCGCCAACTTTTTCCCGGACACAGTAAGGCCTGCCTCCTCAATTCGGAAGAGGACTCGTTCCAGAGTTTCCGCGTATTCCCAGATGAATCGCCGGATCGCGGGTGCATCCTCTAAGACCGGGCCCTCATAGTCCGTTCTGGGGCCTTTAATGCCAGCGTCGTCGATGAAGATCTGCACGCCTTCCGGAAGGTCGTCGCGTAGTATCCAGGTCATTTGGGCTTGGTATACCGCCACTGAGTTGGTCGCACCTTGCGGTAGCCGCGTCAGCTGCAACCTTCCTAGCCCGGTTTCAAACGCCGTCAGTGGCCGCGAGTCAGGGTGGAGTTCTCGCTGATCATATCCCCCCATCACGTCTACCAGCCCGTAGCAAGCGCGCCCGGCCATTGATTCCAGAAATTCTTCAACACGCGGGGGAAGCCCCGCGTCGCGAATAGTGAACGAATTTAGCCTCTGAAGGTCGTGAACAATCCTTAGCGACTTCCCGTCCTGCTTAACGACCGCAAAGATAGGACTTGAGTAGCTTGACGTGGATTGCTCGTAAAGCCCCGTCCTCACGCGCTCCCGTACCAGCTCCAGAAAGGGCTCCCGAACGGTACGGGGGATCGGAATCGGCTTGATTTGCCACGGTTCGTGAGGGACAGTGGGAATAACGTAAGGGTCCCCGATCTCATTTCTCAACAACCCGCGCTCGTCCGGTCCAAAAGCAAGTGCCTTCTCCCTCATTACCAATACCGACACCAGCAGATCCATCTCCTCCGCACTCAGCCATCCCGTCGGTCCGAAGTTAAGGGCGTCCACCCGCTCGTCCGTGATTCGCGCCGACCGCGTCACCCATCCATTCTTCCTAAGGGGCGTCTCCCACGGGTCGCGGGACCACGCAATCGGTCGTAAGGGTCCGTTGAGCCCCTGAGGCATTGGCTCGTTCCGCGGCCGGACTTTTCGCGCTACCGGTTTGTACTTGCCCGCATTGCACCGCGCCATCCAGACCCAATCGTCGCCGTCGTAAGTCCTAGTAATGACCAGTCCGGGGCTTTCGCCTTTGCTCACGACTGTGGCACGATGATAGGGTTTTCGAAACGTAGAGCCTTCCGGCGATGCATACTGAGGAATGGGACTTACTTCCGGCACCTGCGCCCCACGCGCGTCCTCCCCCGCCTGCTCCTCATCTGTCGGCCGCCCGTGCAGAGCCGGAGCCTGCTTCGCACGGTTCCCGCGGCCGACTAAGAAAAATCCTCCGCAGGGTAACCCTTACGGTCAACCCCCACGCCGGACTCTCCGTTGCCGCCAGACATTGGGTCCTGTACCCATTTCCCTCTCCCGTGATCGCAGATCGTCGTCTCGAACCGTGATCCGAGCGAGTCTTCGACGGTCAGCGCCTCCGTTCCTTCCTCGGCGTTGAAGGCCATTTGGGCTCGGAACCCAAACATGAATGGCCGTCCTAGAATCACGTCTCCGCACTCCACTGAGAGAAATGACAGAGGCTTACAGACCTTGGCGACTTCCACCTCCTCCGCCTCTACTACCCCGTCCACGCGACATTCCCCGCCATTCAACGCCCGAAGACCCATCGCACACTTCCTCCGCACCAGACCGAGCTCGTCCACTAACCTTGATGGGAGCAGGTTGACCATCGACCCGCTATCCACCATCGCCCACACCTTCCGCCCGGCGATGGTCATCGCGACATAAGCGAGCGGGACGGATACCGACTTCGACCGGCACGGCTCGAGATCCATTTCCTCCTCCGCCACGTTAACCCGCTGAACCGTCGTCGGCACCCGGCCCTGACCGCAATCTTTCAAGGCCTGGACCATCTCGTCGACGACCGCGGGGGACACCGCCGCTAGCTCTCGTAGGGTCAGGGGTATTGGTGAGTCGTTCCCCATTACCCTCCGGACGATGTCCGCGGCCTTCTTCTTTCCCACGGGATTAGAGGACGGCCCGTCCGAAATCGGCACTCGCGCGACTGGCTTCGACGCCGTTGATCGCTCGTCGACATCCATCGCAATGCGCTCATTCGCCGCCAACGCCCTGACTTCGGCCTCCACTCTCGGAGCTACCCATGTTCCGGGCGCGGTGACAATCCCGAGCGAGACCCGAGCAGTCTCGGTCTTAGCCTTCGCTCTTTCCCGCACTTGCACCATTGGTGGCGGCTTGTCCTTAGTCAGATCCACCGATTCGCCCGTCGGAAATATGTACGTCATCCCGGACGCGCGGACAAGTCCTTCGTCCATGTCCCGAGTGAGATCCTCACAAACTGACTTCCAGTGCCCTCTCACCCCGCAGTATGAACATTGCGGCGACCCGTACGATCCGGATGATCCGCTAGGAGGCTGGAACCCTTCCGTCATGTGAGGCGGCACCGCGCGTGGTTGAGAAGGAGCCGCCGGAATTGGTGCGGCTACCGGAGCTGTAGGAGCCGGTGTCCGGTTGAGGAAAACCCTTATATCCCGCAGAATCTCCGTTATCTCCCCGACAGATGGTCCCGGAGGCTGCTGGGGGAGTCCGACATGAGAGGGCGTCGGCGGCCGCGCGGCCGAAGTTTGGTCGGGGGCCGGCGCCGAGATCGTGACCGATTTCTTGGAGGAAGACGGGTACGTTTGCGCCGTATCCGCGATGAGCTCGTCCAAATCGATTTCGCTTTCCGCGGCTTGACGGATAACCGAAAGATCGGGGAGAATCGCGACGCTCCCATCCAACGACCTCTTAACCAGGCCGTGGTCGTACAGGTATCGTTGCACCCTGGAACGAAGCTGGGGCGCGAGACCCCCCAGGAAAGCCCGCTTCATGGCACCCGTCTGACCCGCGACGACCTCGTTCTTTGCAAGGTACCCGTAGATTCGCTCGAACCTTGACATGTATTCCACTAATCCTTCGCGCGATCGCACCCCGCCCTTCTCGATCGCCTCCTCCGCAGCTCGATCGAAGTCGCTTTCCCGAAACCGAGGTTCACGCCTTCCCCACCTTGCCAACATCTCGCTTTTCAACTTCCCCCAGTCCTGCCTCTCGTATCCAACCATTTCTTCCACGTCCCGCAGCTTCTCCTCTTCAGTAATGAACAGCACGATAGTCCGAACCTTATCTGCGCCCGACGCGCCCTCCGAGTCCGCGATCCCTTCGAACCTAGAAAGGAACCGCTCGACATCCGAAGTACTGAACCAAAGATGGGGGAAATCCCTCGGCCTCAACCAAACGCGGCGAGGGGCCTCTACCGCCATCTCCGACGACCCTTCCGAGGGAGGAGCGAACCCGCTGACTCTAGGAGCATGAGCGGACGGTGGCGGAGGGGGTTGAACAGCAGAGACGGGAGTCGGGCGTGGAGGGTAGGGAAGGGGAGCATTGGATCCCGGAGTGGTTGTCGGTAGCATTCTGCGTAATCTTCAAGAGACTGAGAACGGATCAAGACTTCCCGGCCAGACCCCCAGATGTGGAAACTTTAGAGGTTGATCCTCACGAAGTTGTCCCTAGTTACGGGATCGATGGTTCTAGCGTCTGTAAGACCGAGAATGCTTCCTTTCTTTTACTCCGAGAGAGAGAGAGAGAGAATGAGATGTAGAGATGGATGGGAGAAATGATGGAATAGTAGAATGCCGATCCCAGGATGCCCCCTACAACCCGGAGTCGAGGGGAAGGGTGTTTGAACCCTCCCCCTCAACCCTAACCTAAGCACAAGCACAAAGACAGACTGACAACCATGAAGAAGGAAACCTAGACCCAGAACCCTAACCCATCCTTTAACCCATACCCATACCCTACCCCCGCCAGCTCGCCTGTCAGTACGCGCATCCGGTTCGTCTTTTCGTGGCGCGGCCCTCCGCCGCGCGATACCCAAGATCCACCGCGCTTGCGCGCATCCACCCGACGCGCCGTCGCGAATTTCCCGTCCCGTGGCCGGCCCGCGCTTGCGCGCGGCTGCCACGCATATAGCCCCGCTGTCGCCCCGCTTCTTCCTTCCCCGACTAGCCGCTCCGAGAACCCGATCGGCCCGGCTCCATCCATGAGTCGGACATCCAAGCGGGTCGCGGCCCGCCTCCCTTAGTCAGGCCCGGCCCGCAGTCGCGTGCTCGATCCCGCCGCGCCTACTGCTGAGCCCACAGCGGCTGCTGCTGAACCCGCAGCGGCTACTGCTGAGAACCGGCGCACCCCAACTGCTGAGCCTAACCTACCAGATGCTGAGCGCGCAGGCCGCGACGCAGTCCCCGACCCGAGGCTATATAATGACACCACAACGGGAGAAGGTTGACCATTGACCTGCTGCCCACCATTGCCCACACTTTCCTTCCCGCAATCTTCAGTGAGACATAGGTGAGCAGCACCAACACGGCTTTGGATTGGCACAACTCCCATTCCGCTTCCTCCGTTGCCGCATTCACGTGCTGCACTGTTGCCGGGATCCTGCCGCCCCCGTGCTCCTTCAGAGCCTGGACCATTTCCTTGACAACCGCCGGAGAGACCGGGGCCAGCTCCTCTAGCGTGAGAGGTATTGGTACCTCACTCCCCATCACTCGCCAAACAATTTCCGCGGCCTTCCTTCTTCCTCCGGATCTGATTTCCGGCGCGTTGCCCCCCGACCCTTAGAGCTTGATTTAATGGCCGCTCCTTGGCATCCACGTCCATCTTTTCCAACACAATCCGCTTGTTTGCCACCAATGTCCTAACTTCCGCCTCCACACACAGTGCCCGCCACGTTTTGGGCCTGGTGACGATCCCAAGGGACACCTGAGCGGCCCCTTGCCCTAACCTGCTCCACCGGGGGTGGCTGACCGGCCCCCAGGTCCACCGGTTTGCCCAACGGAAATATGTAGGTCCCCCCGGATGCGCAAACCAACCCCTTGTTCATGTCCTTGATCAGATCCGCGCAACCAGACTTCCAATGACCTTTATTTCCGCAATATGTGCACAGGCAAACCAAAAACCCCCCCCCCCATTGGTCCGCCACTGGGCTGAAAGCCCCCTCTTGCATGGGGCGGCAGATTGCGCAAAAAAGCGGGAGGCGGAGCCATTGGCTGGGCCACCATCCGATTCATAAGTATCCGCAAGTCCCGTAGCATGTCTGTTACCTTGTTCACCGGTACTCCCATTGACTGCAAAGGGGCTACAGGCCGTTCCATTGCTGGCGGACCCGCGAGTGGTACTGGTGTTGGGGCTGGGGTGGAAGAGGCCGTTGGCTTCCTTGAACTTGCCAGGAACAACCGGGCCGTATCCTCAATCAGCTCTTCCAAGTCAATCTTGCTCTTGACCGCCTGGTTGATTACGCCCAGGCTTGGGAGGAGTGCGACGCTCCCATCCACTGACCGCATTACCAACCCGCGCTTGAATAGGTAACGCTGGACCCGCGCGCAAAGTTGCGGTGCAAGCCTGCCTAGGAACGCCCGCTTCATGGCCCCCGTCTGACCCGCCACCACCTGGTTTTTTTCTAGGTAACTATAAATTTGGTCAAACTGGGACTTGTACTCGGACAGATTGCTCCGCGTCCGCAAGCCACCTTGGGAAATTGCATCACCCGCCGCTTGCTCAAAGTCTGTCTCCCAAAAGCGGGGCTTGCGCTTCCCCCACCTTGCCATCATCTTGCCCCGGAGCCTTCCCCAGTTGCAAGCCTTGTACCCTGACATATCCTCCATGTCCCGGAGCGTATTCTCTTCCACAACAAAGAGAACAACTGTGCGGACCTTGTCCTCACCCGTAGCGTTTTCAGAGTCCGCAATATCCTCGAATCTTGCCAGAAAGCACCCAATGTCCGCGGTGTCAAATTGGAGATGGGGGAAGTTCTGCGGCCTAAGCCACACCCGTTGCGGAACCTCAGTTGCCTCCAAAGGCTCTAAACAAGGAGGAGCAAAACCGCCGGCCCAAGTAGTCGGTGGTGCGGAGGTGTTGGCCCCCCAGCTCCCAGCCGGAGAGGGAACGAGGGTGGAACATTCAATCCTGGGGTAGTTGTGGGCAGCATTGCACCTGCTAGCTTTGAGAGACCTAGACAAAAGATTAATTCCCGGCCAGACCCCCAGATGTGGAAGGCAAAGGAGAGTTACGCTCCAAAGTTGTCCGCAAGTCCAGAAGTTATTGGTCTAGGCATCTGTAAGGAGGTTGGATGCAATGAGTTTTTAACTGTAGTGAGGTAAAAAGAGAGATAATGGTATGTATTCTTCTTCCCCCCAATCCTTCCTCTTCCTTTCCTTGGTGGCCTTCTCCAATAGATCAATAGATAGATCATAACCCAACCCAGAGTTGAGGGTGAGGACTTGGGTCCCCCCCCTTCAACCCTAACCTAATTACAACCACAAACGCAAAAGAAAAATGAAACACAACCCCTAAGCACAGAACCCTAGCTCAACCCTACCCCTCCATCCCTTTCCCCATAACCCATGCCCCTTGATATCAACGTACGCCCGGTTTTTCCTTCTCATGGCGCAGCCCTCCGCCGCGCTCTACTCGGAGCCCCCCGGTTTGCCCACCTGCGCGCGTCCGTGGACCTTGCGGTCCGGAGGTTGGCCCGCGCGCGCCTAACCCCCAATTGCCCCGCCCTTGCCTTCCGGACTAGCCACCCGCAAGCTTGGTTGGGCTGGCTCCATCACTTGGTCCGCGTTTCCTGGGCAGGTTGTGGCCCGGCGCCCTCAGAGTAGGCCCAACCCGCACCTGGTGCTGAGCCCCGCAATTCCTACTGCTGAGCCCGCAGGGGCTGCTGCTGAGCCCTCAGCAGGCACTGCTGAGACCGGGCGCACCCAAATGCTGAGCCCAAACTACCCAACTGCTGAGCGCGCAGCCGGCGATGCAGCTCTTGACCCAAGGTTATAAATACAACACCACACCGGGTAAATCAACCCTGCACAGGTGTATGACCCCCCAAATCTGTCCATAGAGGGCGGCTGAGACCATAGGTTGATTAAAAACAAAAATCATTGATTCAATCAATTCTTACAATCAAGCAAACCAATCAAACATAATTTTAAACTGATTTGTTTCCATTTGCCTCATCATTCTATCTGATTTCTTTGTTTTGTTTTCCAAAAAAAAAAAAAAAAAAAAAAAAAAAAAAAAAAAAAAACTGATCTACCTCCTTGTTTCTAAAATTAAACCATTCATCATTTCACCACTACTGTGAATGTTTGAGCTTATCATCCTCATCAAGATCAAAATCCCCATCACCTGATGTGGATGGATCCATAAGTGCCCAATTAATCTCTGCATCAATGAATTGATCCCATCCATCACCCATTTCAAATTCATCCTTGTCTTCAATCCAATCAGCCCCAATCCCCCAAGCAGTTGCATTCAAATCTCCAATTGTTGCATCAAGATCATCAAGATCAACGGGTAAATCAAGGTGTTCACCATTGAAATCAATCCAGGACTCATCATTCACCTCAAGGTTGGCCAAGTTTCAGTTTGAATCCATGTAGGTTGGCCCTTTTGTGAGTATGTTTTTCCATCTTTCTAAGCTTTTGTTGATGACTATTCATTTTAACGTGTTTTTTGCTGATGTTATCTATTGATTGGTATTCCTTGATAGATTTGGCATCAATATTTAAAGCCATTGGAGGTAGGTATGATGTCAAAGCCCCTAAAAACTATTGTTCAAAACAAAATCAGGCCCACAAAGCTTTCCCTTGAGATAATGAGTCCCAACTAACCTTGATTCATTCTTTGATTGATCTTGATCCAATAGGTTCCAAATGCATTGATGGGTAATTTACAATGATGGAAATGTTACGGACAGATTCCCAAGGGTTTTTAAGCAAGGTTCCTCCAGTGGCCATCCTTGCAAGTCAAATCCAATGACATCACCCACCCCTGTTTGTCATCCACAACCGTTGGGGAGCAGATGACCATTGAGTGATTGAATTTACTCTGCACACCAACATCTCCTGCTCATCTTAGACTGATTTTCTCAATTTCTAATCTCCTATTAGTTTTCCCTTGAGCTTCTTTGTTCCCTTCTAACCCTACCCCAACCCACTCTCACCATGCCCTCACCCTTCTGTAAACCTTTCCAAAACCCAAATTGATTACCCCAATCTTCCACCCCTCAATCATCCCAACCAACTCCTGCAAAAAAAAACATATTGATGATACAAACAATGATCACATTGACTCCCCCAACCAATCCCACCAGACAAGCCCCAACTCAGATGATCAATCTCATGTTCATTCAACCAGTGCCTCAGAGGAACTTTTGACCAATTTGTTTCAGAGAAAACTCATGGAAATTTTCCCCCTTTCCAAAAAAACTCAAAGTGCTTCTGGAAAAATGCAATGATGTAATTTCAACCCTCCTCTGAAACCGGGGAATCCATTTGACCTCTCTCAGATTCAAAGATGTTGATGTTATCTTGATTGATCTCCATTCTGTTACTCAATTATCTAGATGAGTGATCATCAACTCATGATGGTCCTCATACATATGAACATCAGCCTCCAGCATCAAGGCACTCCAAGAACCTCTTCCATCTTGGGACCATCCAATGCGGTCAACAAATCAGATATGCGATTAAAACCAGTGAACAAAATCAAGTGTTATCAATACAGTGACTACATTTGGGTAAGCCTTTCTTTTTGCTCATCAATATCATCCAGTCCTAAACTAACAAGTATTCCAACAGACTTTGGTCAAAGACCAAATCCAAGCCAAGATCCTCCAATGTGATACTGAGGCGTATGGCAAGACCAACACTTTGATAGGTGAGCCCATTGGAGGATCACTACTACTCTCAACCATTGTAAGTTTCTCTTTTGAGCCCTTTGATTCACATACATACTCATGAAGATTGATCACTTAGGAATTTGTTGCCAAGCAATTGGACACCATCAAAAACCACTACCTCCCCCCAGGTTACCACACAAACGATCCAATGGCCCAAAAAGATGTTGCATCTTTTGTTGGGAAGCTGGTCAAGTACAAAAAAAAAAAAAAATCTTGTTTAAGAAACGTGGTGAGTTCAACTTTTACATTCCCACTTCACTTTGGGATGATTCTAACTAATTTGTTTTTTCTGTCACCATCAAGAGCTTATTCTATAGTATTGCAGATATGTGTTCTCACACTAGGAATGGATCAATTCTCAAGTTGTCTGACCTATTGGTGAAGGTATGTCTTATTTCATCTTTTATCTCAGTTCTCATTTGTGGCCCTATTCAATCATGAAATTACTACAGATCTACCCAGGTTTTGGACCAAAGAATAAACACAATTTGACCACCAACTTCATCCACAAGGTTCCTCTCCAACCAAAGTTCAGGTTTGCCTTCTTATGCCTTCAAATTGCCATTCATATGGCCAGGCCAATATGTGGGGATACTGTGCACTGGAAGGCAATCGATCGAGACTTGCAAGAATTACATCAACAGCCAATCTCTAGTTTGACAGCATAAGCAATAAATTTCTTTTTTCTTTTCTTTTCTTTTCTTTTTTTTTTTTTTTTTTGGTGGGTGGTGGATCGTGGTTTTCCTAAAATGATTGCATTACATTGCTTACAATCCATCTTCAAAATTTGAAACAGGTGGGCCAAAGTCATCTTGAAGAAAGATGAAGAATTGATTGACAGTAGGACTATGGCTGAAGATCTGACAAGTGAGGCATTGATCATGCCAACTGAAGCAGAGAGCCTCGAATTTGAATGAATTTTCTTTTTCTATAAATCGTTGTAATTTTCTGTCCTCTTCATTATTAAAAGAAATCATGGAGAAATTCTCCCCATCTATAAGGGATGAGTGGTGTAATATTTTTTGATTGCACAATATTATAGTAAAAGTAATTAAGATTAATTTCAATTCAAATAATTATTTGATTAATTGGATGAACTTGCTGGGCCCACGATGGATCCCAAGAAAGAAAGAAAAATAAAAAATAAAATAAAATAAAATAAAAAAGCTCGAATCATCGTCGAGGATGACGATGATTCGACCCGTGGGTGCCTTCTGAGCCTTCGGTTCAAAGTTCTGTCAAATCGACCTTGATAGCAAATCGACGAGGGGATCACCGCGCCAAGGCTCGATCCCGCCTCGAGCTGTCGTGTCGGCAATCCTTCGACCCCCCTCGAGGTTTTGGATCGCCGAGGTTTTTT
Source organism: Puccinia polysora (assembly GCA_025617555.3). NCBI lineage: Eukaryota > Fungi > Basidiomycota > Pucciniomycetes > Pucciniales > Pucciniaceae > Puccinia > Puccinia polysora. Next base: position 2,255,481 of record CM062643.1, on the reverse strand, counting down.
TCGACGGGAGCACTCCCACTAAGCGAGTGTTGTCGAACCCGCGTCGGCCAAGCTGGGGGCTCAACGGCGAGTTGGCCCCGTGGTGTAGATAAATAAAGAAGATTAAATAAATCGAACCTTTCCTCTTTTTTTTTTTTTTTTGCATTTTTTGCATTTTAGGTTTATAAGATAGATCATCTCAACCCCCCCCCCCCCCGCTAAGACTGGTGAAAAAAACCTGTTTTTTTTTTTTTTTTTTTTTTTTTTTTCTTACGATTATTGGTATGAGCCTACACAAGAAAGGAAAGAAGGAGGAAGTGAGGTTGGAAACTCTGTGAATGATGAACTAGATGAGTAAGATCTAGTATCGATAGTGGGTAGTAGTCGTCATGATGGATCGTTGGATCAATCGGTCAGCGGGTTGGCGTGCCAAGCCCATCATCCATCACAAGGTTTTCAGGTTCTATCTAGCCTTTGAAGTTTCTATGAAGACGATCGAGCCTTCCGAACCAAACCATAAGACACCTCACGACACCTCAGCCTGTTTGAAGTAAATGTGTACGTATGAAACTGAGAGAGCTCATTCGAGACGTGGTGATCCGAGCTCATCGTGAGCCTGGTGGTCGATACCCTCAAGCTCACCCCCACCTTGCGTCGCGTCGCGTCGATCACCGCTCTCGAGCTCGAGTCCATCGAGTCACGACACTCTTGTACGACTTTCAAACACTCTTCTCTCTCTCTGGGTATAGGTAAGTGGTCTTCATGGTCTAGCTTCTTCAAGTCCAACCGGGCCCTACTCGCACCCGAGGCGACCAGGAGTTCGTGAGCCCAAGCAGGGCGGTGCTCTGCTCGTACGCTCTCCGACGCTCTTCATCGGCACCCGATCTTCCTCCAGCGACCGCCCCACCATCCCAGTTTCCCATCCTTCCATCCCCACCCATCCCTCCGCCTCTTCCCTTTCGACCTTATCCTACCGTCCAAGGCCTCTGATGGCGCCCAGACTCCTTGGACGGTGTAGGTCCAACATGGGGTCGGGTGGATGGCTCGAGCGAGTGCCATGGATCTTGCCCAGTCAGTGATAAGCTCACGATCGGTCGATCACACGAACCTGGCTCAAGATCCGTAGAACGTTCTCTGGGATGGCAGGGTCGTCATTGAATCCCTATCCTCCCTCCCTTGCTTTCTATCTAGATGATATATATATATATATACATACATATCGATCGATACATCAAAACTCTATGGGGTCGTGTGTGGGAGAGTGGTGGGAGAGGAGAGTGATGGTACTCGTGACGAGGGGCCAGGAAGTGACCAGAAAGTAGCAAATTCATGATCTCGAGTTTTTTTTTTTTTTTTCCAACCCAGTCGTGAGCTTGATAAGGGTCCCGCCCAGAGGGCGATGAGATGAAAGTCAAGAGAGGCTTGTCGATGAAGATTAGGTTTAGAAGATAGATGGGCGGAGGATCCTCCCTAGGAAAGTGATGACCTGAAGAGGAACCATTCCAGACCGTTCCTGAGAACGGAGGGCTTAAGATGATCCTTGTCGAGTAGCATCGGATTAGAATGATGGGGTAGAATCAGATCAGCCTAGGTTATGATGCTTCCGATGGATTCGATGAGGATCATCATGGTTTCCCAAACAATTGGTTAAAATCCCAATCCCGATCATCATCAAGCTCCACCAAGATCACTCATGAGCTCGATCCCCCCCCCCTCCCCCCCCCCAAAAAAAAAAAAAAAAGTCGATAGGTCAAAAATCGATAACCTGTTTGGTTGAATGAGGTGACAGTAGGGACCGAGTGGTTGAGAGTGATGATTGATTGCAACTGGGAGGACGTTTTGGATGGCAGATAGGTAGAGATAGATAGGGATGATGATAAGAAAAAAAAAAAAAAAAAAAACAAAGGATTGACGTCGAGCAATCCATGATTCGATAGGTTGGTTGATAGGCAGACAGGAGTGTTCAAGTGTAGGTGGATGGCTTGAGGAAGGAAGAGGATGGGTGTTGGGAAGCGGTTGAATCAGATTTCGAAGGGGACCGAGTGAGGGATCGGTTGGGGTTGTTGTTGTAACGATAGGCTGCAGGCCCCCATCCAAGGTAAGAGCCCAAGAGTTCACGGGCAGCGATCTCACCGAAAGCTGAGGAGGGTAGATCGATGGAGAAGGGTTAAGAGGGGTGAAGGGATGATGTGTGGGTATAGGGAGAGAGAGAGTTAGAGGAGCTTACCCAACATGATCCCATTCATGAACGGTAGGAATAGGTTGATGGCCAAGGTAGCAGTGAGGGATTTGAGTTTGGTGGTCCAGCTCAGGTTTGGATGGTTGAGATGGGTGAAGAGGCTTAGGGTGAGCGAGGGAGGGATGGAAGGAAGATGAGGTTGAGAGTGATTTCTAGGGAGATGATGGATGATGAGAGCAGGTTGAGATTGATGATCATGGGCAGAGGATGAAGGTTGGATTGAGGATTCCGAAGGGATGTTGTGGTGAGGAGGAGTGAAAGGATCGATTGGATTTGAATCTGAGGTTGGAGGTCGATAGGGATCATGGTGGATGGAGTGATGGTAGGAGGAGGTTAGTCGAGGTAGGTTTTGATGGCCATAGGGAGCAGGTGGCCAATGATGATGTTCGATTGGGGTGATCTGGGTGAGCGAGGAAGAGGGAGAGGGAGGTGGAGGTGGTTGAGATTGAGATTGAGAAGGATGATGAACTAGAGTGGTGTGAGTGATCTTCCTGGTTGGTTTTGGGGATGAAATGAGTAGGTTGGTGTGATCGATGGTTGTATCTGGCTTCATGATTGACTGATGAGACTGGTGAGTGAACTCTTCTGCTTCTGCTTCTACTTCTGCTTCTACTTCTGCTTCTACTTCTGCTTCTGCTTCTACTTCTAGATCTCAGTTCAGTCTCAGGTGAGGTGGGGTTGCTTATCGTCAGAATGGTGGGTGTTGATAATTCATCAATTCTCATTAACCTTCTTCTCCCACTCTCACTCGTAGTCGATCGACTCCATCCGCCACCACCAGCCTAGATCTAGCTATATTTGCCTATAGAGACCACCCACCAGTCAGTCTCACTCACCATCCAATCGAAAAATAGACTCCTTAAAGCATTCTCTCCCCATCAAGAGTTCTACTATATCATACCACACCTTGCAAATCAGTCTCTCTCTCTTCCAACCATTTTCAAAAATAAAATAAATCAAAAAAACCCTACACTTTCTTCACCATACAAATCTCATGTTTCTCATTACATCATCTTCAAATAATCATTCTAAACAAAACCAAAGAAAAAAAAAAATTCATTAGTTGTACAACATACGTTGCATTCATCTGTCAGATGTACACCACCCCAATCCACTTGGGGATGGAGAAGAGATGGATAAATAAAATAACTGAAAAATAATCAAATCTAAAACCTCAACTCTAGTGAACTACTTCCATCCACTACCTTCAAAGCTTGAGCTAACTCTTCAAAGCAAAGTTCTCAAAACCTTAAGATCAAATATGGGTTTCAAGATTCATAGGGGAAAAAAAAAAAAAAAAAAAATTGAGTACTCCTTGTGAAGAAAATATTGAAGAATTTATGACTGAGGAAAAATCTCAAAAAAAAAAAAAAAAAATTCAGGTGGATTGTAAGCATGAGAGGTAATCCTCTTACTTTTGAGGCATGAGGAACCATGAAAAACCTACACAAGGTGACTTCAATCAATCTCTTATCAGACATCTTTCCAATCTATAGTTAAATCTCCATTCTTCTACCAGATTATTTCCTTAGTGAATAGTGACTGTCCTGTGGAGCTTACTTAAAGCTTGAGATGAGCTTGGCCTGAGATTGATCTTAGATAATAAGGAATGAGACCCTTGATTGATATCACTTACTCAGAAGTACCATAAGATAATTTTTTGTGCTTAAAAAACCTGATGACAATCTTTATTCTCTAGTGTAAAAATCATGAATGAAAGGAGAAAAATACCACTGAACAACATCAAACTCATTCATGAATGTTAGGATCTTGGCATAGGTTTAAATTTGAGGTGAAGAATTAAAATTGGATGGGAGAGTACTAGGAATTAAAATAGGTGATGAAAATGATCAAGGTAGCTGAAAGGTGGTAAGGGATAAGATTGGGATCTGGTCAAAATCAAATTTCTGATGATCATATGGTGCCCATTTCAAACAATAAAAAGAAAAAAAAAAAGGAAAAAAGAATGCCAGTTGGAAGTGACCAGGGATGAAGTTAATAAATAATGAATGGAAGGATTCCTGCTGGATGATCAGAGTTGAATCCTGTGGTTTCTGTTTAAAATTGATAACAGAATTTCAAAGCTCAAGAGGCTTATGAAGGGATTGAATCAATGATGGGATTCATGAACCCTTGATTTCTGGTAATAGAAAGTAGCGGTTGGAAAGAAATGAGTTATTGGTTTGATTTTGATTAGTTTTCATTCATGCTTTTGGTTTGAATTCAGATCCTCAGGAGGCTGAGGTTGATCTTGTAGTTAGTTCTCCAAACAAATACACTTTAAGGGTTGTGGAATGAAAGCTTAACAAGTATTAAAACTGCAAGGTTTGAGGAGATCTTTATCATCACTCAACCAAATCAAATAACTTAAATATCTTTATTTAACACCTTATAAGATTTTATCCAACCCTTTACTTGATACCATTTTCAAATTCAAATTTCAAATCCTTCTCATCATTGGGTTAATTTTATTAATTCAAACAAGGTTTTAAGAATGAATAATTAATATCAATGAAATAAAGTCAAATAAATGGAGAAATATTTTGAACACAAGGCTGTGAATAGGTTTCCATGCTCTTGATCAGAGGAAAATCCTGCTTTAAGGCCTAAGGTTATTTTAAAGAAGAAGAATCAAATTTACAAGGAATTTCAAGGATTAATCATCCACCTCCAACAGCTTCTAAGCTTGAATTTTTGGCTGAAAAATCTTTAGGTTGATACCAAGATCCCATGATTGGAAAGGGGGTGGGTGGGGGGGGGGGGGAACTAATTTCAAGGCAACATAGTGTGTCCACCATCTCAGAGATATTCAACAGTTAGTCATCCTTAAACTCAAACTTTTTTTTGGAAAGGCTTCAAGTATAGGAAAGCAAAGACTGAATCTTAGAAAAGAAGTAGATGTTTGAGGAGTTGAGGAGGTGAGAGAAGACACCTTCCTAGTCATGGACATCACTAATCTGAAGGGAGTTTCTTAACATCAGATAAACTACTTTCTGAAAGTTATGCACAAACTTTTACAGGTCATGTTGGGGTGTTTTATTTGAACCAGGTTTGAAGTAAATTAAAAGACTAAACCCATGCCTTTTTTTTTCAAAAAAAAAGTGATAAAATAAAAGGGCTTGAAAAGGCATGGATCTTTAAAAATATATTTTCTGAATGAAACACTCATGATGTTGGGTGTGTTTTAGCTCCATTTGAAGTTCTTCAAACCTTTAAAAAGAAAAAAAAAAAGGTTTTTCCAATTTAAAGGAAGGCATGAATTTAGAAAGTTGAAGGTTTTTGATACCTTTCTTAGCTTTAAAGGACTTCCTTGGGTGTGGAAAAATGCCTTCTGAGGAGTTTTGAAAGCCTTTATGAGGTTTCATGGACTTTGTGGGATGGGTATCAAACCTTATGAGGATGTCTTGGAATGAAGAAGGCCTGAAAAAATTCAATAAGGCCTTGGGGGGGGGGGAAATAAGGTCTCAAGAACCCCTGTGCAGTCTTCCTAGTTTAGATCATTTTGGAGAATAAAAAAACAGATTTCAACTGTGTTCATGTGGCATGAAAAAAAAAAAAAATTCCCAAGAAATTCAAATCTGAGTTAAGAGTTGAAAAAAAACTTCACTGAATAATAGAGAGATGGTGAAAGTTTAATTTATTTCATGAAGAATGTAATATTTCTGGTGGGATTTAAACAAAATTGTATGAAACATAATAATAATAATGATAAATAAATAAATAAAAACTCTATGAATACTCATGTCTTGAAGAAGATTACAGATATTCTAATTTCAGATGTGAGACAAAAAATTGATAAATGAAATAAATTAGAATGAAAACAATTTAAGATTTTTTTTTTTCAAAAAAAGTGCAATTTTTATAGTAAGATAAAAATAATTTTTTTTTAAAAAAATATATATATATATATCAAAGACAAAAAAAAAACCACAATAAAGAATCCATTTCAGCCAGCCAAAAAAAAAAAGAAAAAAGAAAAAGAAAAAGAAAAGTACCAAAGATGATAAAAATAATCAAGATTGATTAAAACTTGAAAGAATGAGTGGGTAAATGTCAAATCATTCTGGAAGGAATGGGATCCACAGAATTAAAGATTAGGTAGGGTCACACTCACTGGACCTACCCTCAAACCCCTACTGCTCAAGACCTTAACCAAACCTGCCAAAATAACCACAACACCAACCTGGCACTATTTTGGCCACTTTGAATTTTAACATGAAACATAATCAATCTTTAGGGATGTTAGATGAACACTAAGAATGATTTTGAATTTCCTACCCCCTTGGGGTACTATAGTGAGTCCTATAACAATAAAAAAAAAAAAAGAAAAGAAAAAAAAAAGAGAGAGAGAGAGAGAAAGATTTGTGGCTGATGATCAGATAGAGTTGCTACTATAGCAGTCTCTATGATACCTAAGATTGATATGGTCAAGCTTCATAAGGAAGAAGTTTTGGGACAGATGGGTGACTTTGGATGTAGAAGTGTCATACTGAAACCTAACCCAGTCTAACCTCAGCAAACCCAGTCTAACCCACAGGCCTAATCTACTTTCCAAGGAACTTCAACCTCAGGACTCAGGGGGCTTATATCAATATATCTCCAATAACTATATATCCCCAGGATCCTCATGAAGCACATATCTACATTTATTCTAACCTCATACAATATGAAGATAGACTCAATAGGCTTTCACATACTTGATCTCCTAGGTCTGCATATCCTCTAACCTCATTAGCTCTGTCTAACCCATACTCTGTCATGGTTTATCCATTGGGAAGCCTTATGTACATCCTCTTGCAGATTGTATCCCATGCTCTCTCTACTTAGTACATAGTTTCATGACCAACATGTACACTGTATGTACATCCTTCCACTTTAATCTCCCAACTTAGACATCTCAGACCTGTAGCCTTACCCCAATGTAGAAGCAGCCTATCCCAATGTAGTAGCATACCTGATCAGCCCTCTCTGTTACTTAGACTAATCCCTTGTCATTAAACATGTAGTATGAGCCCCAACCAACTTTAACTCTGTTTTAGTTCAAGATCTTATCTATTTAAACTGGCCTCCTCTACCTTTTTCCTGATTTTTCCTCAAGAGATCAGTTTACTACTTCTTACTAGGAATTCATCTCAGAAAGTGTCATCAGCACCTTATCTTCAATCCATCCCTACTCTGCTCCTTGTAGCCTACTCCAGTAAACTTGCCCCCAAGCCTACTGAGAGTAGAGTCACCTTTTTAACAAGCCCTGCTTGCATGTCAGAAGCCCTTGTGACAAGAAGTTGAGCACAGAAATAATATTTAATCTTGTCTTATCCTTTGTATATTTTTATCTTTTCTTATGGGCCACTGATTGATACTCCTCTAATGTTACAAATGTTGACTCATCAGGTTGAAATGGTTGTTCCTATACTTGGTAAGAACTGATGGTGGTTGATGATGGTGATGATGGTAATGGATGTTTGATGATGATATTATGGATGGATGATGATGAAAGTATGGATGGATGATGATGATAGTATGGATGATGATGATGATGATGTTCAAGTTAGGTGATGATGATGATGGTAAAGGTAGGTGATAGTGATAGTCAAAGGTATGGGTTAATGGTTGATGATGGTGGTGATGATTGATGGTATAAAGTAAGGGTGGTAATTCATATAATGGTTTAATATATCCTATAAGGGTTTGTTAATGTTAACAAAGTTTGATATATTCTATAAGGTTTTGATATTCCTTTTAAGGGTTTTTGATTGTTGATAGTGGTTAATATCCTTTCATAAGGGTTGAATATTCCTTTTAAGGGTTAATTAACCTTTATCAGGGTTGACCACCCCAGGATGGGTGCCTGGGGGGATGGGGGAGTAAATTTCTGGAGGGAGGACCTCTATTTACAGACATCAGGAGGTATGCCAACTTTCAAAAAATCTGTGATGGGTGGTGAAATTTTTTTTTCACTGCCTCTGGTGTGGTGATTTGTCATTTTTTTGGTTTGGTATGCAGTGTCTTGCATATATATTACTTCTGTATAATTCTTCAAGAGTTTTTTTGGTTCTTCATGCAGTGTTTAGCATGTATTACTTCTGTGTACTGCTGCAGGAGTTTGAGTGGTGTATGAGTTGTGCTTGATGTGGTATTTATTTGAAGGCTTCCAGAGTATTTCCATGTCTTTCACTGATCTGTAATACCTGATTGAGATATGGGTAGTCCAGGTTTGATTTGAGCTGTATCTTCTGATTCATGAGAGATAGAGGGGTACTTTTGCTGAGTGACTATGGTTTTTTTTTTTGTTTTAGAATCCATTTTTGAGGTAATTTTGGGGGATTTTAGTAACACTTATTCTAGAAAATTGAGTCTGATGGCTATAGGTCAGGGTTGGTCTAACAAAAAGTGTATGTTCACTTATCAAAATGAAATCATAAATTGAGTTTTGTGTATAGCTTAGGTTTTATGGGTATAAATGTGTTTTTTACAAATTCATGTGTGCAGCCATACAAACAAATATGGTGTATAAAGCACATCTGGGCGCCTGTCCAAGTTTGAATTGATGTGCGCCCAGCGGGACTTGGATAGGCAGCCAGAGGGCTTGATTGGGTCAGCCTTTCAGGGGTAAAAACTTGGCACCCAAACAAGCTCCACTTGATTCAAATCAAAGCTGGTTGCACCAAAATGACCACCCAACCTACCAAAATCTTTCAACCATTGATTTCATTAAAAAAAAAAAAATTGTATTTGGTGGGTCACAGCGTCCAGCTTTGATTGGCGCCAAGATAAACTTGGCCTGGAACCAGACTTAGTTGGCCGGGAATCAAGTCATCCTTGGCCAGGCACCAAGAAAGCTTTTTTAGGCACAAAAACAGATTTTCTAGGCACCATGCACGCTTTAACAAATTTTCAAAAAACTTTGGTTGGCACCCAAACGGGCTTTACAGACCATAAATCCCTGAGATAGGCATACAGCCCCTGTCTCTAAAATACCTGCACAGATTTTTGAAAGCAGATACACAGCCATTAAACAGGCTGAAAGCTGCACAAAAAGGTTTTAGAGTAAAAATTTCTACAAAAATCAAGGACAGAAGGGTTAAAAAATGCATAGGAAAGGCATGTATATGTGATATGCATTCCAATAAACCAGGAATTTCACCAAAAACCTGAGATAAGTTAAGAATGATAACAAAGACACATGACAAACTCAAAATAATATTTGAACTTTTGACAAAAATACACTTTCACAGACTTCTCAAGCTTGAACAAGTGAGACCTGCTCTGGCTAAATAACGTAGGAATTTCCAGAAAATTATATTTAATAAATTAAAAATGTAACAAAACTTATAAAAATGAAAATAAATACAACAATTGGATCTATACACAGATTGCAGGCTTGTTTCACATGCCATTATCATGCAAAAAAAATCCCATAAATATTGTATTTCCTGACATGTGACAAGGCCATAAATCCTACACCACCAAAACCAACCTGTGGGCCATGAAAAATTTGACTTCTGGCCCCAGAAAATGGTTTCCCCCCTCCCTTTGACCTGATGAACCCCAAACAGGACCCATGATAAACTGAAAAGTCATGAATACAGACCTCTTTTTAGGATTTATATCCCTTGGAAAATCATCATTATACACAGGGACACCATGTCATACAGGAATCAAGTACTAATTAGGATAATTAAGTCATGGATGGCTTTAGTCTGACCTTTTTATTGACCAGTCTACCCTTATAAATCAACTTTTGCAATGTTAAAAGCCCTCAAAGAATCATAATAGGCCTACCAATTACCTAGTTCATTTATTTCAGGTAAGCTTTTTTTGTTCACCAAGTAATTTATTTCTCTCTGCTTTGGCTTGTTTGCTACCCAAGCTAATTAATACCACATATTTTGTGGACAATATTTCCATTATCTCAAGGTCTCAAAGTCACATTTGCACCCAAAGTCACAGTTGCGCAAATTTTAAGTTTAATCCCCTGAATAGAGGTTTCAAAGATCCCCAGTATTTAATATTCCCCCTCCTTTTATTTATTCAATAATTCATTTATTGATTAGGCTACCCTTCTTCCATACCAAACCGCCTTTTTGCACTTACTTCATCCATATATATATATGGATCATTGATGCGTAAATTTGATTAAATTATTTATTCTAACTCTATCACCTCTATTAGCTGAAGGATTGCAAGGGTCCTGGAATCTAGTAGGCTGACAATCCAAAAAGAAAAAAAAAATCATCTTTTTAGATGAACCCAAAAATTTAAAACCATTTAAGCAGAAAATTCATCATTAAACTTGACCAAACTGGCTATTTTCTAAGGGTGGGTATCCTTCAAAAACCACAATTTCAAAATTTACATTAAAAATAAGAGAAAAAACACTCATTTCACATCAGTTTTTTCAAAATTAATTTAAAAAAGTTGGTTTTGTTCAAATAGAGTATTTAAATATACTCACACCCCTACCACATTTTAGACCTTGAAATTCATCCCTTGGTTCCCACATCCTTCATTATCCAACCTCATCAGATATACCATCAATTTTATCTTCATCTTGACCTTGGTGCTCTGAACTTCCAGAATTATCTGATGTATGCACCACTCTTCATATTTCCATGTCTACTTCCCACTTTCAGCATTATTGAGGATCTCCATGAATCTTTGTCTTACCATTTATCATTCCCAATTCAAACCAAATCAGATATAATCAAAAATCTTCATCTTGCCATAAATAATTCTCAATTCAAGAGATAATTGGAGATATCCATCAGTCTTCATCTTTCCATCATTAAATCCCACTTCCAACCTCACAACTTCATTGCTGTTATCCACCCACAAAAATAGCCCCTCAAATAACCAAAACAATAAAGTATAGAAATTCCTCCAAAAATCCCAAGTCAACCTCCCCAAAGAAATTATAAACAGGAAGCTCACCTCACCTTATTCAGCTTCCAAATTTTTGAGTAAAAATAAAGCAAGAAGATGATCACCTCATCCCTGTTAAATTTCTCAATTGTTACTCCAACCATGCTTATTTCTTTGTATCTGAAAAGGAAACAAGGGTTGGCCAACCTCAAGCTTCTGAGGTCAAAACTTATATAATGATGGAAAATGAGCTAAATAATAAGTTTATTGATTATAATAAAAATAAGTAAAAAATTAACAATTTATCTTGTTTACACAAGATTTAATATTTAAAGGAGAACATAAATACCTTTGTACTAAACATGAAAAAACAAACATTTAAAAATTCTACACATACATATCTCATGAGGGGAATTAAAAGGGCGGTGATAAATTAACAACCCTACACAACCCATACACAACTAAAAATGGGTTTTGTGGCACAGTTCACAAACCATTTGAGTTGTGTACAGCCACCCATGAGCCACAGAGTTTTGAATGGCCATTCAAAACTCAGATGTGTTTTAAGCTGGGCCACAAAACCCATTTTGAGTTGTGGCGTGCTGTTCAAAACCTTTTCACATCTCAAGGGTTGAAAGCAAATAAATAATAATTAAATCAAATCAAATTGAATGAAAATAAATAAAAAATTAAAGAAAAAAACATAACAAAACCAATACCTCAAAAAAAGTTTTAAAAAAAAAAATTAAAAGAAATTAAAAAAAAAATTGTGAAAATTTCAAAACTCCAGGGCCATGAATAAATAAATAAAAATAAACAATTAAAAAGTCTAAAAAAAAAAATCAAAAAATTGTGCCCACAAAAAAAAAAATAAAAAGGTAAAATATACATACAATAAATCCCTTAAATGAAATACAATATAATGTTTAATAAAATACGTTAAAATACAATAAAATACAACCATTTTGTTGTATATTAAAAATAGATTGAATGGAATCAAAAAAAAATTCCACAAGATTAAATTAAAAAATATAAATTTAATTCATATTATTCCATTTTTATCATTTAATCAAGTCAATCAATCAGCCCCCAAAAACGAGGAATGTAAGTCCACCTCAATGGACTAGCCCTAAAGTAAAATCTTCCAAAAAAAAAGCTCAACTTGTGTTAAGCTGATCTCATCATAAGGATCAAAAATAATCCTTATGATGGGATGATCCCAACACAAGTTGAAATGAGTTAACAATAAAATCTCATTCAAAAAACTCAACATAATTATGTTAAATCAAAAAACTCAAAATAATGATGTTAACTCAAAAAACTCAACATAATGATTTTCAAAATGTGATAAAACTTTTTATTAATAGAAGTAAAATATCAGCATCAGAATTAAATGTTAGACCAAACCCAAATGGTGAAATGAAAACCTAAATAAGGAAATGATATGATGTCTAAAAATTGGAATACAAATCTAGTTGATCTTTGAAATGCTCAATCAAAACATAAGCTATATTTGAATTCAAAGAAGAATCTTTTCATAAAATGGGCGGGATTTCAATCATATCTCCCTCAAGTAGTAAATGAACCTGGTGGTTATTGTTAAAAAAGGAAATTGAGATGGCATCTGATGGTTATTTTACACCCATGTTCATAGGAGTATAATTATAAAATGACTCCAATGAAATGCAAAAAATTTCCCTTGCATAAGTATCTGCTATCATTTGACTCATATCCAACTTTGAAAGCCATTCTGAAGAGTTAATTTTTTCATTGATTTCTTTGACATCAATTCTTTGTTCAATCTTTTGTACCCCTTTGCTACCACCAAGTATCTTAGCATAGCATGACTTATGTTTCTTCAATGTTTCTATCATTTCCCTTTGGAATTTAAATCATCTGTTTTCATCATACCCAAGTGATTTAGAAATGACTGTGAATCTGAAATTACCATCACCAACAGGATCCCAAACCTCACCCAAGAACTTATGTTTTGACTGAGGTGACTCATTTTTTGTTCCTACAATCAAAACTAACTTAGCCAAAATTCAAATAAATAATCACCAAAGATGAGCTTCTGGTTGACTTCTCTTGCACATCTTCTTCCTCAGAAGAGGATTCCAATTAAAAATGAAGGGAGGCTAATTCACTTTCAGTGTCTTCCTGTGAACCATGAAATTCATATTCTGAGCCTGAGGACTTGGAATATAAACATCATATCACCATCAGTTCATTAAACCTTAAAAAGAACTCTTCCCAAAATAAAACAGTTACAATTTTTGGCCTTTTTGGTGCCCTTCCAAAACACCTTTCCCTCTTAAGTTACTTTTCAACATGTGTAAATCTTGAAATTTCACAATTGGTGTCTTTTGATTTGGCTTGAAAACATCTGGAATGTAGTAATTTTGGATTAAGCCTTGGCTTTGAAATAAAAGCCTTTGAATTCTTGACCAGGGGCTTCAAAAGCTCCACTGCAACTTCTTTGGGTTGTCCCATAACAATTTAACTGAGCTTATAAAGAAATTGAGAAGATTTGAGCACTGTATCAGTTTCAAAATTTAAAAAAGAAAAACCATCATTCATTAGTAAATCCATTCAGAAATCATCAATCAAATAGGAATCATCAATAAAAAAGCATTCATCAAAAAGAAATTCAAAAAATAAGACTTACTGAAATGGAAGGTTCATAGTCTAAAATCTACTGAGGATGAACATCCTCAGGCACAAAAGTTCCTCTCAATGCTAGTATTTTGAATAATATTTGGGAAAATGGAAAGCTCATTGTCTTGGAATACAACTTGGTGCACACTTTGCCATCATGATGATGCTTTAACTTCTTGAATTGTTCCCCAATGAGTTGAATTTCCCCAATTGAAAAGTTGTGTCCCAAAGTTAACAGTTCAGTTGTAAGAACTTTTCCTAACTTTATTAAAGAGCTTTTAAGCGAAAAATTCACTACTTTGATTTGGCCTTCAATTGTTCCATCAAGGTGTTTCCACTCATCCAAAATCTTTCCCAGAGAACTCCCAAGTGATTTTTTGAATGTAGCATGGGCACCTTCTACCCAAGATGTTTTTTTATTTCCAAAGTCAAGGTTGACACAAGTCCACACAGTCAGAAATGTTCCTTTGATGGGGAAAATTTTCTTTTCCATATAATCCAGCACATCCTCACAGTATTTCAAGAAAAACTGTATACAAGTTTCAACATAAGGAATCCCAGCAAAGATGAACACAAGAAGCAATAAATTGGCCTACTCTGATTCCTGCATAATTGACTTCTCCCTCCCCCTTGGTTATTGAGTCCCCACAATTTGCCCACAGAGACATAAGAATTTTGCATCCTTCATCATCATTATTGAAGAAAACTTTGAAATTTGCTTGAATATTTTTAGATAAGTGCCAACAGCAAAACTTTCTGGATGACTCAGGGAAACTATTTTGAATAGCACAAATCAGCCCTTTTTCATGGTCCATCAAAAAGAATTTTGGAAGCCTCTATGGATCATCAACCAACTCCTTTAGTGCATTTGATGCCCAAATGCAGAAATCAAATGTTTCTTTTGTTATAAAAACAAAAGCTTTTTTGAAAGTTTTCCTTTTGGTGGTCATTCCCAAAAGTGGGATGTTGTACCTATTTGTGTTATAAGTAAAATCTAACAAAGAAACATGATGAATTTTTTTAAAAAATTTTATAGACTCAGGATGAGCCAAGAACAGGGAATCTAAGTGACCCTCTCCACTGAATTTTGACTTGGAAAACCACTGAGAATCTTGGAGGTTTTTGAATATCACATCCATAAGACTTTTAACCTTGAGTACTGCAGCTTTTAACTTTCACTTAGTGTTATAGCTTTTTCTATTGTCTACGTCTTCTCCACCATCAATCTTTCTCAATTTCCTTTTGAGTTGAATTGTATTGATACCATCTTGAATTCCATCCTTAAGTTGATCTAAGGCCGCACCAGAGATTCTCCTCAGTTGAGGATTCACCAAGGTGTTTGAAGATGTTTGATGATTGTGTTGGTCATTTCCAATGGAGAGGTGCAAAATGGTATCTGCTACTGTGAAACTTTCACGGATAATGAATTGAAACCCAAACTTTCTTGTGTGATTTTTCCTTTGAATTTCAGTGAGAAATGGCCCTGAATATATTCCATGTCTGTTGCATCCTATGTTGGCATATTTCTCTCTCTTTGACTTGAATGCTTTCACAGCCTAGCCATGCATGGATGCCCATTTTTGTAAAAAAAAATTTGGCTTCTTCCCTACTAGGAAAAGATCTCACTGGAGGAGGCTCTAGGGGTTCTGGAATATCATTGTTACATAGTGACAGATGCCATAGTTAAAGTAGTTCCCATCAAATCAAATAAATCAAATGGCACATGGAATGTTGTTCTCCTTTCACACTCCATGGTTAAGGTTCATTGTCTTCATAATTTCAACATATGCTTTTACTCAGTCTATAAGGGCAACACAAATAAAGCACAACAGAAATGGTTCCCTCTGCTTACTACATTTGGATTGTGTAACAACCTTCAAATATTGGCAACTCAGTATATACTTGAAAATCTTTGCAGTTAACTCTAATCTGGTTGAACATCCATTCAAGATTTGCTCTTCTTCCCCTGGGTATCATCAGCCCTTGGACTTCCATTCTTGGTCACACAATTAAACTAGTTTGCACTCATGCCTAGATAGAAAAATGAACTGTATGGTTTGCCAATGGACTAGCCCCCTTCCCAGCATAACTATATCCATTCATTTGCATTAATATAACATGTCATTCCTTCCATGCCTCATCCATTACATCTTTGTATTCTCATTTTCTATTGTCTTGCAACTACACTATGACCTTGGAAACAACTACACTATTTATTTCATTTTACCACTCTGGTCTTGTCATTGATTGAATCATTGCTCTCTAGCTGTAGATGAACATCCATCAGTTTGTATCTAGTCACCATTGGATTACCTCATCAAGTTTTTGCCATCTTCTTGAAGATTGTCTCCTCAGTTGGTTAATTTAATATGTTCTTGCATTTTTCTAAGAAAAGTTATCACATTGAGCTTTGCCTTTGTTCCCTCCTATTGGAAAACTTCATTCCTCTGGCTGTTTTCTTAGCCATCAAACCTTCATTTTGCACTTTGCAGTTAGCCTTGCTATCTTGCACTTATCCCTTGCACTCAGTATTCCCCTTTGTGATCAAAATCATCTAAGATTGCACTATAGTACCTGGGGTGGTTGTGTGACAGTAAATTAACTAACTCAACTCATCTACTTTAGTGTTCCATCTATATTAGATTTCATTTACAATGTCACATACTTGCTTTACCGGGAACGCTTCCCTCACTCTTTAAAATGATGATATTCATAGGGTAGGGAGATCTAGTGCTTCACAGGCCCAAAAACCCCTAGACTCAGTTCCTTCTTCTAAATTTCCTTTGGTTGAACCCCTCAACAAACCCCTCACTTCTTGTAGTCAACCAAAATCTCTGGTGGAACCTCTTGAGTAATTGAAGATTCCAAAAACTCCTCTGATGAAAGCTTTCCTCACAGTAGATAAAGGGTTTTCAATAGTGCTCCAAAGGCCAAAAATTTGACTATTCTCTCTGCTTTGATCCAGTCTCTTAACCAAAATTCCTTGCAACCTAGCACAAGTGGACCCAATTTTTGCACTGCGGGAATGAAGCATCCTGACCACTTTACAGGGAACACTCCCATAAGCTTAGATCTTAATTACAGTATTGTAAAATAATCTTCTCAAAAAATCCCAATAACTTCCCCTCCAACCAACACAAGTTCATGTACACGTCTTCCTTCTTAGGAGATAGAGCCTGGCAATGGTTTGAACCAAATCTCAAACTTTTATCAAATACAAGTCCCAATTTTATTCTCAACAATTGGGAAAATTTCAAGCAACAACTGTTCACCTTGTTTGGCAACCCCAACAAATTGCAAAATGCCAAGTACCAAATTAACAACCTATTCATGAAGGAGAATAACAGGGTTTCAGTTTATATCTCTCATTTTAAAACACTGGATTCTTGCATACAATTGAACAAGGCAGCACTTTTATTTTATTTTTGAAAGGGTTTAATGGACTGCCTAATCAAACAGCTTGCAGTTGGGGGACATAATACAAACTGTCAGAAGTCATATGAAAACAAATGAACACTGTGGGATTCAAACCCACAACCTCAGACTCTTTATATGAGTGATGCTCTTACCAATTGAGCTAAGTGCGCTGTTGAGTAAGGAGCTGTTGATTCATACATATTTGGCTGATCACCCCGGAAGAGGTGTACTTATCCCAGCATTCTATGATGTGGGTGGCACATACCAGTCAATGAACTGCTCATAGCAATTATGTAATCTAACACAAACTTCCTTCAGCAGTTGATAGATTGGGTGATTGAGCTTGATAATGATTATCACAGCAAGAACCTCTCTTGAAAAAATGATTGTAGATTTTCATCCTTGTCCCCAAAGGAAGACAACTCTTCAAAAAAAAAAAAACTCAAAGAATCCAAAACACTCCAAAACCAAATCCAAGTTCAAACACAAACCCAAAGGGGGAGGCCATTGCCAAAACTCCAAAGTTTCTGGATAAAGAAACCGGTAT